>JAUKNK010000318.1:5000-112500 GCA_030765055.1 Mantis religiosa | reverse complement strand
GCTGAGTTTAGAATATGATCACCGGACAAGAGTGATCGCCTTCGCAGACGACCTGGTAGTAGTGACAAGAGGAGCATACAAATCAGAAGCAGAGAGCGTTGCAAATCACGATCTTAGAAAAATCCAAAAATGGGCTGATGATAACAAAATTCAGTTTAACCAAAAGAAATCCAAGGTTCTATTTATCACAAGAAGAAGAAATGTAGATAGGGATGTCAACATATTTTTGAATCATCATAAACTTAACCAAACCGAAGAAATAAAATACCTCGGAATATATTTAGATAGCAAATTTAACTTCAACGCGCACATTGAATATACTGCAGACAAAACAATCTCGTTGGTTCATATGCTAGCAAGAACAGCAAAGCTACAATGGGGGCTAGGTCACAAAGCACTTAAGACAATCTATGAAGGTGCTATAGTCCCTGTCTTGACATACGGAGCTCCTATATGGATAGATGCGATACGGAAGAATAAAAATATTGTAAAATAAGGAGGAATTCAAAGATTAATCAACATAAAATTGACGAAAGCATATAGAACTCTCTCGTATGATGCATCGTGCGATAGAACTCTCTCGTATGATGCATCGTGCGTACTAGCTGGAGTATGTCCTATAGAAATAACTATAGAGGAAAAACTCCAAATATATCTGGCAACAAAATGTCACATAGCAGACTTCGACAAACCATTAGAAGTAAAACACTGGCGACATCCTGCCGAAGTGGCAACGATTCAGGAGGTGAACAAAGATAACATATATAGAATGGAAGCGTACACAGATGGAAGTAAAATGGGGGAGAAAGTTGGCGCAGCAGGAATTATATTTGAAAACGGAATTATGACACACCAGTTAAAATTCAAATTGCATGGCCACTGCACCAACAATCAAGCCGAACAACTTGCTATTTTAAAAGTACTAGAGAAATTAAAAGAACTATATTATGCCAGTTCAATAGATAGAAACGGAACCGTTGCAATATACACTGACAGCAGAATTACAATAGATCTACTGAGAAACAACTGGAAAAGGAATCGACTAATAGAATCTATCAAAGACAAACTTCTTGCACTAAACCATTTAAATTGGATCATCCACTTTGGCTGGGTTAAAGGCCACTGCGGAATAGAAGGGAATGAACTAGCAGATAAGCTTGCAAAACGCGCTACTATCGAAGATAGTGAAATAGTGTACGATAAAATACCAAAAGACGTAATTGTAACCAGAGCGAAGGAATATGGACTCAACAGGTGGCAACAAGTCTGGACGAACACAACGAAAGGTGCAGTGACTAAAGCATTCTTCCCGTTAGTGAAAAACAGATTGCGTCAAAAGATTCCAATATCCCCAGAACTCACTACAATGTTAACTGGCCATGGAAAATTAAACGCATACCTATACCGATTTAGAATAATAAATAACCCACTCTGTCCCTGCGGAAAAGAAGAACAGACCGTTAACCATATAATATTTAATTGCAGAAGACTTGATGAAAAAAGACTAGAATTGGCAAAAAGTGTAACAAACAATGGAGGGAAATGGCCTACCACCAACGAGAAGATTGCGAATAATCACCTGAAGTCGTTTGTAAAATTTGCAACTTCTATAAAAATCACGGACATGGACTGAAAGATTTGGAGTGTAACAACGACAAATTGTGAACTCTATACAATCAACTTACTCCGGTTTCATCATAATCTTACAATTAACTAAAACATAAAGCACTACTTCTAAAAATATGACAAGTATTTAAATTGAAATAATTACAAATTGTGAACTCACAAAAATCAGCTAGAAGAATAGACTCACTTTAATGTACATAGTGTCTAAAACACTGAATAACCCAATGTAAAATTGTTGTAATGTTTACAATTACTAATTCAAAATAGGACATGTAACTATAAAGCATGTAGTATTACTATGTAATGGAGCATGCTGTTGATATCAATAAAGCAAAAAAAAAAAAAAATATTATTATTATTATTATTATTATTATTATTATTATTATTATTATTATTATTATTATTATTATTATTATTATTATTATTATTATTATTATTATTATTATTATTATTATTATTATTATTATTATTATTATTATTATTATTATTATTATTATTATTATTATTATTATTATTATTATTATTATTATTATTATTATTATTATTATTATTATTATTATTATTATTATTATTATTATTATTATTATTATTATTATTATTATTATTATTATTATTATTATTATTATTATTATTATTATTATTATTATTATTATTATTATTATTATTATTATTATTATTATTATTATTATTATTATTATTATTATTATTATTATTATTATTATTATTATTATTATTATTATTATTATTATTATTATTATTATTATTATTATTATTATTATTATTGTTATTATTATTGTTATTATTGTTGTTATTATTGTTGTTATTATTGTTGTTATTATTGTTATTATTATTGTTATTATTGTTATTATTGTTATTATTGTTATTATTATTATTATTATTATTATTATTATTATTATTATTATTATTATTATTATTATTATTATTATTATTATTATTATTATTATTATTATTATTATTATTATTATTATTATTATTATTATTATTATTATTATTATTATTATTATTATTGTTATTATTATTGTTATTATTATTGTTATTATTGTTATTATTGTTATTATTGTTATTATTGTTATTATTGTTATTATTGTTATTATTGTTATTATTGTTATTATTGTTATTATTGTTATTATTGTTATTATTGTTATTATTGTTATTATTGTTATTATTGTTATTATTGTTATTATTGTTATTATTATTATTATTATTATTATTATTATTATTATTATTATTATTATTATTATTATTATTATTATTATTATTATTATTATTATTATTATTATTATTATTATTATTATTATTATTATTATTATTATTATTATTATTATTATTATTATTATTACTATTACTATTATTATTATTATTATTATTATTATTATTATTATTATTATTATTATTATTATTATTATTATTATTATTATTACTATTACTATTATTATTATTATTATTATTATTATTATTATTATTATTATTATTATTATTATTATTATTATTATTATTATTATTATTATTATTATTATTATTATTATTATTATTATTATTATTATTATTATTATTATTATTATTATTATTATTATTATTATTATTATTATTATTATTATTATTACTATTACTATTATTATTATTATTATTATTATTATTATTATTATTATTATTATTATTATTATTATTATTATTATTATTATTATTATTATTACTATTATTATTATTATTATTATTATTATTATTATTATTATTATTATTATTATTATTATTATTATTATTATTATTATTATTATTATTAGTTTTAATTGAATTACTACCTTGTTACTGACGACTCATTCGTTTTATGTTACAGTAAATGGACCGGATGAAGAAGATACGGAGATAGTTATAAATTCATTGCGTAAAAGACTGCTCTTAAGAATGCAAGTGATAACAGCGGCTGGTGAAGTAATTTCCTCTTTCGAAAACTACACAAGTACCAAAGTCAGCTTTTGGAAGCCGGAGTAATTACAGATTTTAATCCCACAGATTTGGTGAGTATAAGTTTCAGATGGTTAGCCTTCGTAACTTAAGGTCAGCGAAGTACGTAGAGATGGCACCGCTATAGGTGTCTAAAACTTAACAGGAAGTAGGTGTATTTCAGAGGCGTTCCTTCAGGATGTAAAGCACAGTCGTATGCGCTAATCCGGTTCTTGGGCGAGCTTACGAGTCGTTTGGCGTCGATCAGGGTCCAGTAGCGCGGAAAGAGCATGCACTTCTTCACTGACGCTCGTAGGACGACCTGCCTCAGTTTGCCAAAAACTGTTAAAGCTTTTACCCACAGTTCTGTAAGATTCCTCACAAGCCTCTTGAAGACTTGACGACAATATCGCGCTGTACGACTTCTGGCACATTCATTTTTGATCCAACTCCTCGTTCGTGTTTCGAAAACATAGACCACTAGGTCGCAAGTAACCGTGTTTCTCTCGATTGTGCGCAGGCCGCGACATGGCTACGTGGTCAGACCGTTGGACTCTCACCAAGGCGGCTCGGGTTCGATCCCAGATGACCGCAAAGTGATATTTGTGGTGGACATCGCGGCGCCGGAGCGGGTGCCATCTCATTCCACCAGTGCTCCATCTTCATGTCATGTATCATTGTCGCTTGTAGTAAGAGCGGACGTTAAACGCTGCACACATGGATTGTGCGCACGCGTTGTAGGAAGGGAGGATCCATTTGTTCTGAGGTAATATAGGTATGTATTCATTGTGAGCTGTATAGCGTCTCCACAGCAGTGTTGCCACTATTTAAGTTCCAAACTTCGTATGTTGGAATAATAAGAGCTTTCATTCGGAATGTTAGAGACAGAAAATGGCAGTTGTTTCTCTACAAAATTGCATATAAACATAAGCTTCATTCCGAGAAAAATGCATAATACTCTATGGAATTCACATACATGACCAAATAACTACTGACAAATACAACAAAGCAAAACACAAACAAATCCGCATTTAGTGGTACTATCTATATGTAAAAATCTTTAATTACTCTCGGATAAATTTAATTCCTCAAATATATTATCAGCATTTATTATCAGCAGTGAACTTTTTTTGCACAAAGTCTGGAAATTGCGTCCAACGTAATCAGCAATAATACTAAAGCGAGATAAGAAGAATTTTTGTTTTCCCCCTGACACACTGTAGTCTGTTATAAAATTGCCACGATACCTAAGAGATGCAATGATCTTAAAACTTGTGGGAATAAAAAGTACATATGCCTGTATTATGAGACAGTCAGCTGGTCTCAACCGAGTCCGCCAAGTCACAGGACACGTTTTGAAGTCCTCCCTCAAAATGGCGGCTGCTGGCTTCTGCTTCTGCTGCTTTCTCCGACGCTAATCGATGATTTTTTTTTTTGATGATGTGTGCCTCGGCTGCATCAGGAGCTTATGAACACACATGTGCAAAGACTCATCTGTGCCGGATTGGCTACAGGGGTCGGAGATCCAGGGTCAAGTCGACAGGTGGGAAGCTCAAAGTAGACGTCGGAGACACAGTCATAAATACCTTTTATTTTTGCCACACTTACATGATCGCCAGATACTGTGGATATCTGTCGGCTAATGTCCTCGTCTTGCTGGATTTCGCAGGAACGAATAATACCCTTTTTTAGTCCTTGCGGTCGGATTTTACTTTCTCGTGTTTCTCACACGCGGAATCTACGGCCATTTTAAACGCGAGGACTCGACCAGCGCAGATTTTGCCTGTTATGGTTAGTCGACAAGTAGGGGTTTCTGTACGTTTTCCGAAATATTTATACTGAACTAAGCCTCCCCGTGGCGTCAGCTCATATAAAACACCATTGGCTGAGTTTTCGCCCTACACATAGCGTTGGTGGTGTTCCGCCTTCTGATAGGCTGCCAAACATCGGCTGATGCCTATTTGTTTCCCGGTTTCTCACACTTTCTTCTAAAACAGACGTGGCTCTGGGTCCTTGAACCCTAGCATATACAAAAGATGCTCCCGTTAGGGCCGGCTGACAATAGTTGCAGGTAAACAGAATAATAAAACTCTCCCATTTTCAGAATTTCAGCTGCCAACAAGCCGAGAACATTTTACATGTGTACACATATCTGGAAAATAGTATATGTAATTAAACCATACATAAAACTTAATATACGTAAATAAGGTACAGACAATCTATATAGGATTACATAATAATTATTACCGGGCTGGACGGAAGTTTCCGCCTCAATTACAGCTACATTTATATAAATATCAGGTTAAAGCGTTAGTTGCAATATTTTGATAATTTTATGAAAATATAATTTTATTTTAATAAGAGAATATTAAGCATAGAGAACCTTAAAACATGTAATTCCATAAAGTATTTAGTGAAAACTAAATTAATGTGACTTTGTGGGTTCGTAGAATTAAAAGTCTTGTTTGCAGAGATTTAGAAAGCTCTTTATGTTAGTAAACATAACTTTCTACACCCCTTTGCACATGTAAATATATGTGACATACACAACAGCAGTCTTCAAGGTCGCCTTGCTCCACTGCACACGTAAACAAACAAAAGAATTCTGTTCTACAGCTCACTCACAATTACAACATACCTGCACCACTGCGCAACTGAACTAACAACTGAACCCGCTCTAACACTTTTCGGGGTTTTTATACCTCCAGTCATGGTTCCAGAATGCAGTCGGTTGTTCGGTAACAATCACGACGCAGCGAAAGACGGAACTATCCGGACAACTCTGTCTCTTTCTCTCTTTGTTTCTCTTTCTCGGCAAGCATCCAGTTCGCGTGCCACTCTCTGTCTCTTTCCTGCGGACGCATGTCGCGGCTCCAACACAAAAATGCGATTGGTGACATTAGATTGACTGAAAGGCCGTTCAAGGCTTTAAAAACGTCCAGTGATCTAGGTGCATTTTAGTAACCCATATCCATTTAGCATGTCTGCAACCTTCAGCTATAATAAAAAGTGAAAATGTGTTATATATACCCAGTAAGTTGATTACGTCTTTAAAAGTGTAAGATTATTAAGAAGCTTTAATGTAATCAATAGAACTTAAGGGTCTATAATAAGTTTAATAGATTCCTAATTTAATAATTCTTAACCATATTATATTCATGTATTGTTTTGTGTTAATACTGTTTCCCTCTTTAAATTTATTTATTTATTTATTTATTTATTTATTTATTTATTTATTTATTTATTTATTTATTTATTTATTTATTTATTTATTTATTTATTTATTTATTTATTTATTTATTTATTTATTTATTTATTTATTTATTTATTTATTTATTTATTTATTTATTTATTTATTTATTTATTTATTTATTTATTTATTTATTTATTTATTTATTTATTTATTTATTTATTTATTTATTTATTTATTTATTTATTTATTTATTTATTTATTTATTTATTTATTTATTTATTTATTTATTTATTTATTTATTTATTTATTTATTTATTTATTTATTTATTTATTTATTTATTTATTTATTTATTTATTTATTTATTTATTTATTTATTTATTTATTTATTTATTTATTTATTTATTTATTTATTTATTTATTTATTTATTTATTTATTTATTTATTTGTTTGTTTGTTTATTTGTATATTTATTTATTTATTTATTTATTTATTTATTTATTTATTTATTTATTTATTTATTTATTTATTTATTTATTTATTTATTTATTTATTTATTTATTTATTTATTTATTTATTTATTTATTTATTGATTTATTTATTTATTTATTTATTTATTTATTTATTTATTTATTTATTTATTTATTTATTTATTTATTTATTTATTTATTTATTTATTTATTTATTTATTTATTTATTTATTTATTTATTTATTTATTTATTTATTTATTTATTTATTTATTTATTTATTTATTTATTTATTTATTTATTTATTTATTTATTTATTTATTTATTTATTTATTTATTTATTTATTTATTTATTTATTTATTTATTTATTTATTTATTTATTTATTTATTTATTTATTTATTTATTTATTTATTTATTTTTTATTTATTTATTTACTTACTTATTTACTTATTTACCTACCTATCCATCCATCCATCCATCCATCCATCCATCCATCCATCCATCCATCCATCCATCCATCCATCCATCCATCCATCCATCCATCCATCCATCCATCCATCCATCCATCCATCCATCCATCCATCCATCCATCCATCCATCCATCCATCCATCCATCCATCCATCCATCCATCCATCCATCCATCCATCCATCCATCCATCCATCCATCCATCCATCCATCCATCCATCCATCCATCCATCCATCCATCCATCCATCCATCCATCCATCCATACGTCCGTCCGTCCGTCCGTCCGTCCCTCCGTCCGTCCGTCCATCCGTCCGTCCGTCCATCCATCCGTCTATCCATCCATCCATCCATCCATCCATCCATCCATCCATCTATTTATTTATTTCAGGGAACGGAAGTACCTATGCTGCTGAGCAACCTAGATTTTATATCTGGGTTGGAATCAGTGACTGAAGAAGACATTCCTGAGAAATAAGACGAAAGATGTGTTGCGTAGTCTTTTAGATTGCAATATTAATGTTTCAAACTATTTGATTTATAATTTACATCTCATGTTTTTACCATAGAAGTAGATATTAAAATTACCATAACTGTTTCAACAAATGGCTACCAAAGGTTGTCATGTTGCAACTTCCGCTGATTAGAAGTTGTTTGTAAGCGGCATGTTGATCAAGAATAAACTGGTATCACATACAGAGCTATACGACTGATTCCTTAAGGGGTTTCCAAGAACTGCCATTGAGTAGCACGTTATTATAACAATGTATGCTGTTGATGGACTGAAGTATGCTACGCAGGTTTAAACTTAAGAGTCATGACGGTACAGAGGCCAGGTTCCCTAAACTTTACCAGTTGGAAATTCCTCGGCAGGCCAGTACCACCGGCATTCCAACTCCCTTGGTGCTGAAACGGCCCGGAGACCATCCTACAGTGGAAGCAAATGTTTATCCGGAGAATATCATCCTGCCATGCAACTCCGATACACCCACCAACATTTCTACCCTGAAACAGACCACCAGATGAGAGATGGTGTGAAATGATGATGGAGATGAAATGGAGGTACGACGGATGTAATTAACCTACCTAGCATTCGCCTGGCTCCGGGAAAACTCCATGGGTCAGGTAGATCGGGCACGAACCTAGACCGACCGAATGCGGTACAAGACGAAACGGGATGAGCAATTCCTCTCGGTATGTGCTGATGGTCTGCGTTACACTGTACAAATAATTAATTCAAACCTTCAATGCTACACAGGGACATCTCAGCCTCCTCCAAATGTGGTGCAAGTGTTGACAATTGTCCTTTAACTTAAGAAAAGCCATGTCATCCTATTTACTAAGCGCTGCTATCACACCAATTCCCCATACATTCATCTGCTCTAGGCGAGGGATAGGTTGGACAAGTTTCTTTACTTGTTTGGAAGTGAAGCTGGATGAAGGCTAGACTTTCGGGGAACACATTCAAGATCTGTGCAATCGCACATGCTTTACTCCATTCTAGATACGGGAAGTAGACTCCTCGAAGTTACGCCATTTTCAGGTTTTTGCCTTTCTTTTAGTCTTTATGCGTGTTAAGTCTGGGGCATGGCCACAAGTTGTCAGCTGCTGCAACTTCAATAGATTCCTTTGGGCCATGTATTCTGTATACAAATGCTTTCCCTTGAAACTACTTCTCTCCCATACCTGGAAAATGAAATTAGTTGCAGGGCCGCAAAATTCTACGACTGGATGCCATTCCATCAGAGCGCCCTCGTTAACTAGCGGATTATCGTCATAGACAATGCCGATTAAAGCGGCACTTAGGTAGCGGACATAACAGGTAGCCTTAAAATGTTTAAAACAAACAAAAATTAATTACAACCCACCAAAGAATCTGTATCGATCATCCAAGTTATAGCGCTCTTTTTAGTTTATACCATGCTTCAGGGGTGCACAAGGGCCGTGGCCTCCGAGCCCATAGTCTTTGAGGAGCAGAAAAGCTATTTCCTTTGTTTCCTCCATCTTATTCTCCACCCCCATCCTGTAAAATCCACATCCCGTCACTTAGTGGTTAAGTCCCTTCCCACAACACGCATACGTTTCATGCACGCCGGGCTCTCCCTCAGCCTGCCGACAGCATCGTCGTCAAGGACAGTTTGCACATCTCACCATTCAGTGTTAATATCTATAGAAGTAACAATAATAAAAAGAAAGAGGTCTGCTCCACCTCCTCACATTAGGCTAAAGCAGTCAACCATGCTTCGTAAGTTTCCTTAAGGAATTGCGACTCTTCTATAGTTCGGAAGCATTGACAGATTTTGTCACCCGAAATTTCTGTAGCGTGTGAAGTAAAGTTTATTGTTTTGTTTTATGTGGCGGTGTTAAATACAACTGTAAGTATACATTAATAGCATTAGCGATAGTATTTTACGTAGATAGGTATTTAGTGGTAACAAATAGAAAATTCTTGTGAAGTTTTAAGCTATTAGCAGAAGTGTGTGGATTCATACTTTCTCCATTTTAGATTAAGAATTCACGTGCTGTCGGTTAGCTCTAGGAAAAGTTGGAATGTCTAAGTGGAGAGGGGAAGCAGGTATATGTCTGCTTGTAGTGTGATCAGTTTTGTAATGCAAGAAGGACCTGCCTCTGACTGTACAATAGAAAGAGTGCTTAAGAGTAGCCTTAGTTATTTGAGTCATTATTCTCTCTTACTTTAATGAAAATTATAATTTGGAGCTTCTCTCGTTTTGAAAATTACGTCTCGCCACTGGTCTCGCCACTGGGCCTGCGTATGACTGTACAACAGAAAGAGTACTAAAGAGTAGTCTTAGTTCTTTGAGACATTATTCTCTCTTATTTTATTGAAAACTATTATTTGGAGCTTCCCTCGCTTTGAAAGTGAAGCTTCGGTATTGCTTGCACTCCAGATGAATTTAGTGGATTTTGCTACGGCAGCTGAAACCAAAAACTTTGCAATACTAAAATGAATACAGACGATTTCAAAATCTGGTGGCTTGAAGCTAAGCCTTTAATGTTAGTAAGTAGTGCATATTTGTAATTCAGTAATTACTTATATCGCTCTAGATTACAGGAAATTAGTTTGTTACATATAAATAGCCCAGGAGTACACATGGCCCAATAGACGTTGCTGATATCTGTATGTGTAAGAGGGATTGATCTGCGAAATTAGAGGTCTTTCAGCTTCCAATTTAATACTAGCGGAAAGTTCAAAATTAAGTGGTTTTCTCACTCATACCCGTTCCTCCATTTTATCAAGTCTGTCTCTGGAACAACTTTCATTAAGTGTTTTATCCTGACTGAATCTGTTTTGTAAACCAATTGCTATTTATTGAGAGAAAATCTGTATTTAATAATGTTACTTACAAATCAGTTTAAATTAAGTCCTGCTTTAATATAAATTGTTCAATTTCTTTATATTGAAAACATCGTTCAAGCTCTGGTCGTTTATGACTCATAATTTGCTTCAGTACTATATGCGCAAGATTACTTAAGCGCGGGATTTACGGTGTAGTGTGGGCAGAGGGGAAGAAAAGAGAGCTAACCCGCTTTTGTTTCTGCAGTGTGGTCAATCTAGAAAAACACAATTCAGCCAAATTGCAGTAAGATAAGCGAAGATATGCGCAGATGATATCAGATGTGGCAAAAAACAATTGAACTCTATCCAATATGCCGTATGCTTATATATTTACTGTTATAAAACACATAAAAGTATTAAACAAATATTATGACAGCTATAAACACTCACTCGCCTTGTGATTCTTCGATGTCCAAGTCTACTGCGTCACTTTCATCACTTGTATCCTCTAATGTGTTAATAATTGCATTAATTGCATTTTCTATTACACCTTCGGTTCTCTAATAATGCATTTCCATCACCTGGACCTTCTTAGCGTATCCTTCCCAATCCGTCGCTTCTATAGCAAGTTTCCGCAGATTTCTGGCTCTCGTTGACATTGAGTACTTTGTAAACATTCTTTATTTTTGCCCACGCCAGCTCAGTTACATTCAGATCACAGTTATACGGAGGTAGACGGAAAATAGCGTGTCCTCTTTCGAGAGTCATAGCACTGACAACATTGTCTTGCTTTTAGATTTGTTGTAAACTGGTTAACTAATACTTAACCTCAAAATTTCTAAAAATGACATGGCGTACGTGTGAAAGCTTAGCATATTAGCCACTAGATGTCACAGTGTGTAGCGTATTTCCTGTTTCAAAGTTATCATCTGTGTTTACGGAAATAGGCGAAACTTACCGAATGAGTACTTGGGCCCGAACGCTCAAGAAATCTTGCGCATATAGTAGTTTTACCTTGCATTGCTCAGCCCACAATGTAGCAACACTAGCAACGCAAAATGGCGGTAATGGGTATGATATTGCGTCGCAGTGTCTTAGTGTTCACAACGGAACAGCATAATTCAACTATCACTCGAATCTCATGCTTTTTCGGTATTTTTACATGGACTTGAAATCAGTTTACACAACCTGGATGCTTTTGTATCCTTTCGGAAACTGAATGCGTTTAATTGATTGTTGGAGTCCTCTTTACATCACTCTGGCATAGTTAACTATAAGAGGAATTAATACATAAACAGGTAAGACCATAAACTTAGTAGCAAATTACATATTAGCGAGACTGTTTTGCTCGCATCACATAATTATTAGTGAACTGCAAATAATAAAATCGTAGTTTGCTTAAAACTACATAGTTAAGAAATGCGAGTACTATAGTGACCTTTAATTCCTGGCGTCCTACATTCATTTTGTCAGTGATTAGCGACGCTCACTTATCTTCCTATATGGCTTAAGTTAATCGAAGTAAATTTTAAAATAAATAAGTCAGTTAATTATAGAAGTACTGCAGTATGTAAAACGACACTTTGCTTATAACTGTTTGTGCAGGTCTAACCTAACCTTAATTCTCATTTAATTCATTGCATCAGTATTACTAATACACGCCTTAGCGAAGCTCACTTTTCTGGCGTTGCTTAATTTTGGGTTGGTTGCAGCATACTTCATTTAAAACCTGAAGGGTGCACGGCATTTCACCTGACTAGGATTAGATGTGCCACCGATGGCTTTGCTCCTGCATAAACTCACCGCGTAATGTATAGCACTCTTACTTACAGTAGATGCTGGCACCATTTTATTATTTTTTGCTACAGTATATGAAGCAACAGTTTTCTTAAAACTGCTTTATATAAAGCTACTAAAAAGCAGTGCTAAGCTTACTTTATATGCTTATATGCCTATGAAATAAATCAGTTCTCTGTAGTATGACTGTTAACCTGTGTGGGAAATCAGTATAAGTGACTAAAGGTTTTTATCCGATACTAAATTATAAACCACATTCTGTGGATACCGCCATTTCGCACAGAAAAGGTTAACTGCCATTTCAACTGTTGTCGTGTCCATGCTGAATGCCTATTTGACAATCATCTTATCATTCATGTTGCTTCACCAGTTAGTCTCTTGTAAACTCATTTTCATGAAAGTATTTATCGATTATTTCTACTCAATTTGCGTTGCTGTATATAATATATTTTAATCCTATTGCGAGACAAATGTAATGACTCAAAATTACGATTTGTTCAGGACATATTGCGTTGACATCTTCATTTGCACTGGATTCCATAAAGAATAAAGGAACTCCGGACATTGCCCTGAGGTCAACTGCCCTAGAATTGATAAATGAAAAATATTCAGAACCAGGGTTGCTTAGAATAGATAAAGAAGGTCGCAAATTGAAGGTGATAAAGCCGGCTCTTGAATGCATTATAGTCTATTTTCCATACACACAGAGGTGTCGTTGAAGAGTCATTCTCGTCCGAGGAGAAGGAGCCTTTGACCTTTTGCCATTCCGGGAATTTGTCCCTTATTGACGTTATGATGCATTTATAATAATAGACGGTGGGTAGGTGGTGATTTCTTCTTTATGAAGTGTCACAAGTCGCAGGATGAAAGAGAAGATATATTGCTCATTACAGAAGAATATTGAGGCTATGGAGGGCCTAAGATGGAGACTAGGACGCTTTTAGGTTTCCCCAGGTCAATGTCATATTCGCCGAGGCCTCGGATAGATAGATAGATAGATACTTTATTTCACTGCTTAGAGCATGGCCCGGTGGCAGCGCTGTCAATATAATATACAATTCTTTACAGTATAATGTACAACTCCTTACAATATAATATACAATTCCTTACAACATATATACAATACCTTTCATGCACTATGACTATGCACTATGTTAACAATATAATAGACAATTCCTTACAACAAATATACAATTCCTTTCATGCACTATGACTATGCACTATGGTAACAATATAATATACAATTCCTTACAACATATATACAATTCCTTTCATGCACTATGGTAACTATACAGGACTTCTTTTGAACCTCTCTTTGAAATTATTTACATTTGGAGGCAAAGTCTCCAGTAATTCTGCAGTCAAATTGTTCCAGTCATTAATTGTTCTATTGGTAAAGGAAAATTTACCTATATCAGTTTTCTGTTCCCTATTTCTTATTTTTTTAGAGTGATCATTCCTTCCCCTATATGATGGTATCAACAACCGCTTTGTTATATCTTTCCATGCAGGTTCCCCCTTATATGCTCTAAAAATTGCACATAGCCTTGCCCGTTTTCTACGTTTCTCCAATGGTTCCCAGGAGGTAGCAGTGCCTGTAGGGTTTTCAAATCGCATTCCTCTATCAACAAATTTAGCTGCTCGTTTTTGGACTCTCTCGAGTGCTTGTTTTTGACCAACCCGATATGGATCCCATCATGCCGCGCTATATTCTAATATTGGTCGGACTAAGGATGTGTAAGCTAAATTTCGCGATTTCCCATTGCTGCGTTTTAATATTATCATTACAAAGTGTAATGCTTTGCAGGCTTTTCCAGTGACCGAGTTTACATGTTCCCCCCATTCCAATCTTTCATTTATTATTACACCTAGATATCTAGTGCTACTTACCCTGGGTATTCTCTTGTTATCTAATTTATACATCATATTTTCTTCTGTTCTTGTCCTTGAAAATATAATTGTTTTACATTTACTTGGATTTATCTCCATTTGGTTGGATTGCGCCCAGAGTTGAATTTTGTTTAAATCTTCTTGTAAATTGTTAACGTGACCTTCGGTCTTGATATTTCTATAGATTATACAATCATCCGCAAAAAGCCGAATTTGTGATGTTATCCCTTTCCATAAGTCATTTACATATGCTAAGAAAAGCAACGGCCCGATCACGCTACCCTGGGGGACACCTGAGGTTACTTCGGTAGGGGACGATAATCTATCTCCGACGCGCACTCTTTGGGTTCGTCCGCTCAAGAATTCCCGAATCCAAATAATCGCTCTGTTGTCTATTTGCATATTGCAAAGTTTTTCTATAAGTGGTCCATGAGGTACAAGGTCAAACGCTTTAGTAAAGTCAATAACTATTGCATGCACTTTACCGCCTGCATCGAGTGCATCAGCTACATCCTGACAAATAGCTACTAGTTGGCTCTCACAAGAGTGTCCATTCCGAAACCCATGTTGTCCTTCAAAGAGCCAGTGTGAATTATCCCATTCTCGTCTTAAGTATTGCTCTATAAGATGCTCGACTTGTTTACTTACTACTGATGTCAAGCTAACTGGCCTATAATTTGTCGCTTTGGTTCGATCCCCTGTTTTATAAATAGGAACGACTATAGCCTGCTTCCAATCCTGCGGTATACTTCCGTTATTTACCGTTATTTCGAATAGCCTCATTATATATGGCACGATTGCCTCCCCTCCAATTTTAAGAAAGTCACCCGAAATGCCGTCCGGACTGACTGATTTATATTTCCCTAATTTAAATAATCTTTTTCGAATGTCGCTTGGTTTCACGATCATAGGGGGCCCCTCCGTTCTTTTAATACTGCCATTGCTCTTTACCTGAAACACTGAAGCGAATTGCCGATTAAATACTTCCGCTTTTAACAAAGAGTCGGTAACTTGTACATTTCCATTTTTTATTCCCCGAATCTCCTCCTTGTTACCCCTGCGCCTTCTCACGAATTTAAAAAACTACTGCCAGTTATTTCTGTTGGACGAGAGAATATTTTTTAAAAAATTATCTTCAGCGGTAATCTTCTCTAATAAAAGTTTATTTGATAAAACATCGAATTTATTTGCGTGATAAGTACTAATTTTACGTGACCCATATGCTCTCCTAACTTGTTTCTTTAGCCGTTTTACTGTTTTGTTGTAATATTCTGGGTCAGGGTTTTTTGTGAGTGTTTTACGGGGTATAAATTTATCTGTCGCTTCCACAACGATTTTTTTAAAATTTTGCCATATTTTTTCAACCGAACTTCCAGTTTGGGACCACAAGGAATATCTATCTTTTAGGAATTGTTGCAGCCTTGGAATGTCTCCTTTATAATATTGGTAAATGTGTTTCTATTCCCCTGTATGGCATTGGGCTCGAATTCCTTCTACTTTAACCACTGCGCAGTTATGGTCACTTATACCAGGAGAAACTTCACACTCTAGCACTGCTTCCTCCGGCTTCACCGGGAAAACGTCTAGAACCACCCCCTCCCTAGTTGCGGTTTTTACAGTTTGAACAAAGCCACCTTCCCAAATTAGGTCATTTACAATAGCCTGCGATTCCCCTCCCCTCACTTCACCCTCCCAGTTTACTTTTGGAAGATTTAGGTCACCCCCTATGATTACCTGCTAGCTGGCCTCACTTTCAAGAACCCGTTTTGCAAGTGATCTAAATGAGCCCAAGTCGTCACTTGGTGGCCTATATATACCAACTATCCGCCGTTTATTTTTCATATAATTTCCTGAAATTTCTACTTCTAAGATTTCGTATATCTCATCCCGCCATACTTCTGCCGCATTGTGTATGTTTTTGACACAAATAAATACCCCACCCCCTCTACCGTTCCTATCTCTTCTTATTACCGTGAGGTTGTTTCTAAGTATTTCTGCGTTTGTGATATCCGGCTGTAGCCAAGATTCGGTACCTATTACTACGTCTGGATCATAAATGTCTATTAAGTTTGAGAATTCTAATTTTTTATTTACGATGCTTCGGCAATTTACCTGCAAAATCACTAGAGACTTACCTTTGCTATTTGATGTTTTGCCGATACTCTCGCCGTCCCACAGTCAGTTTCCTTCGTCCTCGCTACATCCGCCATCTCGTCCGTCGCTGACCTCGCTCCTTCTGCGACCGTTCTTGTCCCGTTCTCTGCCATTCTCGACCTGGTCACCGATATTCTCGTAACGTCCGTCGCCGAAAGATGCAGCCACTCTAGTAAAGAGTGACGCCAATGTCGCCGCTCCTCTCCTATTTAGATGCACTCCGTCGCGTCCTAAATCATTTTCTCCTAGCCATGAGTTTGGGTAAACAAATAGAAGTCCCAGTCGTTCTGCCACCCATTGGAAAGAGTCATTTAATCGGCCCAACTTGCGCCAATTTACGTCTCTGCGTCGTATCACACCACTTAAAATTATTTTAGCTGCGGGAAATTTACTTTTCACTGTTGTAGCCAAATCGTACATGTCTACCATTATGTGGTCTATGTTTCGCCTTAGGTCATTTGATCCCACGTGCACAATTACTGTTTCCGGATTTGTTTGTTCCTGCTGCGCCACAGCCTTCTTCATCTGCTCCGTTTGTATTCCAGGGAAGCATTCCACATTCAATTCTGCACTGTGTTTCCCGACATGCTTTATTATTGAGTCTCCTAAGACTAAACAAGGTTTCTTTTGTGTATGTTCGTCTTGGTTTTTTAACCTTTTAATTTCTTCTTCCAAGCGTTGTATCGTATCTTCAGCTCGTTTCAGCTTTGCGCGCAAATGTACCTCATCCAGCATCTTTTTAGTTCCTTCCCTCTCTTTTACCTCCGTCGTGTGGTTTTTTTCGCACTGAATACACCTCCAACTGTCTTCAATTTGCTGTGTCTTCTTTATTTTCTGGCAGCTAAAGTGATACCAGTTCAAACAGATACTGCAGAGAAGCCCCGTCCGTAAGTTCTTTTTGCATGTTTGGCATTTCACCGCCTCTTGCACTGATCCCGGGTTTAGTTCTATGCCACCTATCACTAGTAACACAGATAACACTAACACATAGAACTGAATAAGCCTAGGTGATTCTTCGCAGCTCTCCTGATGTAGCTTTCGCCCAGTTCTACCTGTCCACGTACCGATCCTCGCCCGGTATGTCTGAAGGTCACACCCCATCACTAGCAGGTAGAAAAACACGTCCGATCCTGACGACTTCCCGACTCAGACTGACGAGTGATTGGATAAGGTGATTAAAGCTTTGGGGAAGACGGGAATATAATTTGCGAGAGGTTGTGCATATAGTCATTTAATTTGTGGAAGGATAGATCTCAATGGATGTTGTCATTACGAATGTACCATTCGGCAGCTGTTTTTACTCGAGGGTATCGGTTCTGAAGTATTTGAAGTTTGTAGATGTGCGTGTTTGCACCTGCACCCCAGACCTGACAGGCGTAGGTGAAGATGCGTCTTATTACTTGTTTGTGTAAAAGAAGCTTGTTCTTGAGAGCTATACGTGATTTTCTGTTGTATAACGGATAGAGCCCCGCCACACGCTTGGATACTCTGGAAACTAGTGATGTAATATGTGCCTTCCTGGTAAGGCAAGATACTATGATTCTGTGCTCCATTGTACTTTTGATCCAGCTAAGGCACTTCGGGTACATCCCGTATGTGGCAGCGAGTAAAGTGATTGTCTGGGACTTGTTGGCATTGATCTTGAGGTAGCAAGTTGTAAACCAGATGGTGAGCATGTCCACATAGCAGTAATTGTGTGCGTTCAGGGACGTATTTAAGGGGTGGGGGGTCCAGAGTTACCGGGCCCCCAAATGCATTATCATTTCAAACCTTTAATAAATATTTGAAATAAAACTTAGCTTAAAATAAATCAAAGAAGTTTATTCAAGCTTCTCATCTTAATATCTCTATTTACTGTCAGGTAGACATGAAGTTATTTAAGAGATAAACGAAAAGTTACTGCACAGCAGCTGTAGAACCCGTTAAAATACACAAATAATGTAAATTACAATAATACATTGCAAAGTTAACCAATTCCGATATATTATAATTTGTTGATTAGAATTCCCAGATACTTACTTAAAGATATGTAACTGCTAGCTTCTAAGTTCCTATTCCATTTTTCATTCAAGGAGAACTAATATTTCAAATGCATCAATCAGTGGTTCGCGTTTTAAATATCTAATTACTGCTTATATCACTTTATCCCAGGTATAAGAACAAAAACTATGCAGGGCCATCTACAGAGTTTATCCAAAGAAACAAGACAAAAACAAACTTTTCTAAGAACAATTTGTAGAAGCTTGGGTGGAGAAAGTCATGTGAATATAATATATTAGACGTGTTTTTATTTTTTACTAACAGGATAAAAGAACATCCCTGATTAATTGTTTATTAAAAGCAAATAGTTCAACGTAGATATGTTGGACCCCCCTCCGGAAATTGACCTTTAAATACGTGCCTGCCTATTCTCGATCATAAGTCAGCAAAAGGAATAACTGTGCTTGGTCTTGCTACCTCTGGAAAGTACCTTTCTGACAAAGAGCCAATAAGATTTGCGGCCTACCTAAGCAGGAGTGGTCATCAGTTAATGAATGAGTTAGCTTAGGTGAATGCAGTCACGAGTACGAAAGCTGCAAATTTACGAAGGCTTCAGTAGAGAGTGACTGGACAGCACTTATTGGATTGCATTTGTTTTATGTGTGTAACAGTGACTTAAGTGTAATGTTAGCACTTTGCCAACTGCTTAAGATATTAATAATGTCACCGATCGCATTTTTTAGTGTTGGAGCAGCGACAAGCCAGTGCCGGGCACGTGCGCAGGAAAGAAAGGGACAGAGTAGCACGTGGGCAGGAAAGAAAGAGACAGATAGTGGCACCCAGAATTGGACGCTTGCCGAGAAAGAGAGAAAGAAACAGAAGGTGACAGAGACATGTCTGGATATTTTTCTCTCGCTGCGTCGCAATTGCCATCGACAAATCTACCGCATTCTAGAACAATGACTGGAGGTATAAAAACCCCGCAAAATGTTAGAGCGGAGTCAGTTGTTGGTTGTGTATTTGGGTGATGGGTATTGCGACAGTGGACATTAGAAGTGTACCGCAGTGATTTCTTTCTCGTTTAGGTTTAGTGGAGAAACGAGTCCACCTTGAAGACTGTCCTTATATATATCACGTCTTTTTACTGCTGAAAGGGTTGCACAAAGTTACTGTTTAGTGCAATAAAGAGCATTTTAAATTTCGCAAACACGGCTTTTAATTCTACGAACGCACAAAGTCACATTTGGTGTCAGGAGTGAGACATAACGATGGAAGCTGCATTGGCCAAGATCTTAGAAGAGCTGAAAGAAATGAGTGCAACGAATGACACACTCGCTGTGAAGCGGCAAATTACAACATGGCCGCGAATTTGGAAACGGAAAAGATTAACCTGGCCACGAAGATGACCGAAATGAAGGCCGAATTAACTCAAATGAAGACTACAAACGAGGCCCTGGCCGCTAAATTTGAAGGGCAGTGGCCCGCGTGAAGGACGTCATAGATTTGGGCGAGGGCGTCCAAGACCCAGCGAACCACGCTAACGACCTAGAGGGGAAACCCGACAGCAGCACCAAGTACCTGAACGCCATGGTGGAGGACAACGTCGGCAGAATACTTAAAAATCTGAAGACTGACGCGCCGGGACGCGACACATCTGCACGCGTCAAACCACCGAAGCCGACAGCACGTCAACTTCTGCGACCTTCCGCCGGCAATTGAACACAGTGGCCAAGCACAAGTGGTCGCCAGAAGAAGAGGCCACATAGTTAATAGCCAGCCTCCAGGGATGGGCCGCAGAGGTGCTGAACGTGGTCCAGACAGCGGCGGTGCCCAGGGATATCTGGGAGGCCCTGCAAAACCGGTTAGGATATGCGCTTGGGCGCAGCCTATCACAGCCAACTGAAATCTAGGACGCAGCAGCTAGGGGAGACGCTAGAGGAGTTCACCCTGGCAATCGAATAGTTGAACAACAAAGCCTTGGTCAACCTCACACCCGAATTCGCATTCCGAGAAGCCACCTACAACTTCATCGACGGGGTACGCGACGCCGCGATACGTCAGCGCATAATGCTCGGCAACTACAAGACCATTCACGAGACGCTAACGCCGCATTAAGGATGGAGGCGGCCAAGGCGATGGCTACCCCGACCCCGAAGACAAGGAACATCCGCATCAATGTAGACCGAAGACCAGCCGATGGATGCCACAAAGACCAACGGCGTCTGTTGTGGTGTGACCAGCCGGGGCAACTGCAGAGAGACTGCCCACCCTAGGAAGAGCAGCCGGAAAACGAGTAAGGATAGGCGGGGCGAGGAACATGTGGGAGCCGTCACCATCATCCCCTCGAATGACACTGCGTGCCGTCAGCCGACGTCTGGATAACAGCCTTATCTGGGACGGTTGGGTGAAAGGGAGGCCGTGCCGCGTGATTATGGACAACGGGGTAGCCATGACCGTCGTCTGACCTGACGTAGCCAGGGGTTTGAAGTCCAGAAAACCGAGTGGACCATACCAGCTAATAACGGCAACGGGCGACACCTTGCATGTGGATAGGGACGTCCTGCTGCAGTTGGCCTTAAGGTGGAGTGCCTTGCGTCTGTAGGTGTTCGTCGCGGAGGTGGCCGAGTAGGTCATACTGGGACTGGATGTCTCCGGAAACACGAGGCGACGATCAACGTCGGTAGGAAGGTTCTGCGGATCAATGCAGAAGAGATGAGGCTCCGGCACTCTGAAGAACGCCATGGAATCTACAGGTTCATTCTGAGAGAAGATGTGGTTGTCCCCGCGAAAAGCGAGGTGTTAGTGATGACGAGGAAGTAGACCAATGGACGAAGAACATGATGCTGGACCGAAAGACGCCTGTGCATGGACTCTGTGTAGCCAGGACATTGTTGTCGAGCCGAGAGGAGGTGCCGGTGAGGCTGCTCAACCCAACGGACAACGATGACATCCAGGCCGAGACGGATTTGGGAACGTGTGAGCCCGTTATAAGCGGAACGCCAACCAACCAGATCAAGGGGCGGTCGCCCACGCAACACCTGGTGCTCCAGCTGGAAGGTTTACTGGAGAGGGTGGCCGACCACCTGACCGCACAGCACCTAAAGAAACATCAACATCAGCACATTTTCAGCCAAGGTCACACCTTCTACGGCCGCACGGACCGAGTGCTTCACCGAATCGACACCGGAGACGACGACGACGACGATGATGATGATAATATATATTAGTGTGCTCAACTATGGCAGTCATCAGCGCCCTTTAAAAAAACTCGTCATGATAAAAGCCAGATATGAAAATTTCTAAAAACTGTACAAGTGTAAATAAACCTATTAGAACTACACGTACAAAAAATCAATCAAAACCTACTAAAAATTTCGTTTACTAAATCCTAAAGTCTAAACTAGAAAAGAATCTAAAAACCTTCTCCACTCCGCTAGGAGTTCTGCAAAGATGTCCGGCAGCTGCAGAGACGTCCTAAGGTGTGCTAGGGAAAACACTCTAGTAGCACTTGTCGTACAGATAACGGTTCATTGCAAAACGGACACAGTGGGGCAGCCTCCTTTTTAAAAGAAAACTATGTGTAAAAAGCAGTGCCCAATACGCATCCGAGCCAAACTCACCTCCTCGCGACGAGATGACCGACAGGAGGTAACCCAGGGAATCGAAAGTTCTTTCGCAGATCTAAGTTTATTATTGCGGAGAGCGGACCACTCTTCCTGCCAGCAGGTTTGCACAGCTCTCCGCAATTTGGCCCTAAAATCTTCCGATGTCACAGATGGTGCTCGAAACGTGGGCTTCATGGTAGCCGTCTTGGCTGCCGAATCCGCCATTTCAATCCCCCGCAACCCTATGTGACCATGCACACACCACGCTAACGCCAGAAGCGTGTAAAACGTGGAGGGCATCCTGGATACGCTGAACAATAGGGTGGTAGTTGTACAGCTGCCGTAGGCTTTGAAGTGCACTGAGGGAATCACTCAGGACTAAGGAGTCCCCCAGACTTCGTCTACGTATGTGTAAAATTGCCCGGTATAAATAAAGCTATATAAAGCTCTGCAGTAAAATTGGAAGTGCTAGTGTGGAAACCGAATGTATACGGTTCGATTCCACACACGTAAAGGCAAACAACACCATTTGAGTTATTTGAGCCATCAGTATAAATTATAAAATGGTCCTCATATCGGGATAAAAATTCCAAAAAGCATGTGCGGATACTAAACATGGACATGGAGATTTATCATATTTAGTCATGCCCAGATCAACGTGGGACGCTCTGCACAACCAAGGAGGGTATGTCCTTTCCGCCTAGGATACATCTTGGGCATTTCAGTATCAAGATGTCTAAGGAGCTTCCGGAAACGAAAATCAGGTGGCTTTGGTTTAATAGAAGTGTTCCTATAACGCACGTCCATTAAGGTGTTAAAGAACGGCGTAAACGATGGATGTGTGGGCATGCAATTAAGTCCACAGCCGTAATTTGCTAATACATGTTGCGCCGGTACTGCAGAGGAGGTTCTGCAGACTCAGCATACAGGCGTATAACTCGTCTAATTGGAAATGCCGCAGCTGCTATACGTATGCCACAATTATGGACTGTGTCTTATCTCTTCAGCACAGATGGTCGTGCTGAGCCATAAACGATGCTAGCATAATCTAATTTGGAACGGATGAGCGCGCGATAAAGTCGCCATAACACTGTACGATCCGCTCCCCACGATTTTCCACTTAGTACCCTCATGATATTTAAAGATCGGTCACATCGTGCTTTTAGTTGTGCTATATGCGACAGCCAACTAAGTTTTCTGCCATCTATCAATCCAAGGAACCTCGTCTCATCTGCAAAAGGTAGTAGATCAGCGCCTAGCCGGAACCTTGGAGGTAGTCGACTCTGCTGACGCCAGAATTTAACACAGATTGTTTTCTCAGCGGAGAATCGGAAGCCTTTTTTAAAGTCTAACTTTTAAGATTGTCCAAGGTGGGCTGTAGACGGCGCTCTAAAACGGTGTGCGCTGAGAAGTACAGTAGACGGCAAAGTCGTCTACAAATAGATATAACAAGACCCCGGAGGTACACATTTCGAGATAGAATTAATCGCAATAGCAAACAACGTAACACTTAGTACCGATCCCGGTGGTACACCGTTCTCTTGAACAAAAAGATTCGAAAAAACCCGAGCCAAACCTTACTCGGAATACGCGGTTTTTGAAGAATTCCTGAAGGAAGAGTGACAGCCGTCCGCGTATATTCCAGGTGTGCAGAGTACGTAGCAGCCCTGCCCGCCAACTCGTATCATAAGCCTTTTCGAGGTAAAACATATTTCGACTGTTTGGCAGTTTTTAAGAAATCCGTTCATAATCTGTATCGACATGGACACAAGATGATCCAGTGTTGAACGGCGTCGTCGAAAACCGCACCGGATGTTATTCAGTAGGTTGTGCGCATCGAGCCACCATACCAACCGCCCATTTATCATGCGCTCCATCACCTTGCATACGAAAATGGTGAGGGAAATAGGACGGTAGCAATTGGCAAGTGGGTTGATTTTCCGGCCACGCGCCTTATCCTATCCCATACAACAGATGAAGGTGTACATATGTTAAAAGATGATACAAGGTTGTTCCATGAGGTATTTTTGCTATCCTTAATTATTTGCCTAGACTTTGCACGCGCTTTCTTGTACTCAATTAGATTACTTAGGGTAGGGTGTTGTTGGAATACCCGTAGAGCACATCTACGAGCACGAATAGCATTCCGGCAGTAGTTCGTCCACCATGGGACAAGGAATCGACCGGGTTGGGTAGCCGAACGTGGAATAGACTGTTCTGCAGCGGAGAGAATTTTCTCTGTGAGATGATCAACTAAATAATTCATAGAATCGTGCTCGCTATAATCAAAGATAGCCAACTGGGTGTAAAGGTTCCAGTTGGCACGATCAAAGCGCCATCTAGGGATACGTGAGGGAGACACATCTTGTGCTAAGAGACTAAGAAGACATGGGAAGTGGTCGCTGGAATGTAAATCAGAGATGACATTCCACTGTAAAGAAACTGCTAACTGGGATGAATACACTGCCAAATCGATGTGGGAATAGGCGTTAAACGCGTCTGAAAGGAACGTTGGATCTCCGGTGTTCAGGAGAACCAAGTTATTGCTCTCCAAGAATTTTGCGATGAGGTTGCCTCTCGAACATGCCCGATTTCAGCCCCAAAGTGGGTGATGGGAGTTTAAGTCTCCCACTATTAGAAATGGCGTTAAAGTTAGGAAACCAGATAATCAAGGTCAGTTAACGAAAGGTCATCTGATGGCGGTACATATACGTTGCAAATGCAAAATTCGATTGATGGCGGCTTAATCCTTACAGCTACAGATTGTATGTCAGATTGTAGCTGTAACGGATCTACAAATACTTCATCCCTGAGTAGCACCATAATGCCCCCGTGAGCAGGAATGCCCTCTTCTGTTTCAATATCGCACCTCTGTGGTGTGTAGCGTCTGGTTTTAAAATTGTCTTGAGGTTGCAGCTTAGTCTCTTGTAAGCATACCAACAAGACGTTATGCTTACTGAGCAAAATTTCGAGTTCTTGTCGATGTGCTCTTAAACCTCGTATGTTCCATTGTAGGATAGCCATTGGAACTATGGAGATAAGGTGTAAAATTTTGTCTACATTAAGACGACTTCATCGGTGGCCGAATCAATTTACCCTTTTTCTTCGGTGTAGGGCTAATACCTTTTCGTCCGGTTTATCCTGGCGCATTTTGTTGCCATCCTAGCAAGGTGGTCCGTGTGTTCCTGGTCCATTTCTTCTACGGATGAGGCACTTTTCCCTATAGAAAACTTAGGTTCGAGGACCCCAAACCGGTTGGACACAGAGATCGATGATGATGACAGCCTTCGATCTGAGTCTTCACCAGAAGACCCCTCAGAATAGGAACTTCTAGATACCCTAGAACCTTCTTTCTTGCCGTTCCCTTTGTTTGTAACCTTGAGGAAATCTGATTTTGTGTAATTTGTTTTAAACTTTTTGGGCGGTGCATCGTAGACAATAACCGTATTGACGGTCGACGAGATTGATGGCTTAGGTGATGACAGTGCGGACTTCTCCCTCGGCGATTTAGGTGAGAGAGGAGCCGGCTTGGATGTCTTGGTAGGCTTCCGTGCTAGTGTGGTAGTAATGACTTTGTCTGTTACAGTAGCCTCACATACGCTGCTCTGAGTTGCGATTTCTTTCCTCGGTACCACCTTAGTAGCTATGGAGCTGTATGTACCGGACCTTGGGACCGAGGGTAGACGAGTATGTAGGAGTTTCCGGGCATTCGAGAAGGAAAACTTCTCCCTGACTCGGATCTCCTGTATCACCTTTTCCTCAAAGAAACGTGGGCACTCTCTGTGGCTGGATGGATGTTCACCAGCACAGTTGACACATTTTGCCGGGGATGTGCAGGCATCCTCCTGTTTAGACAGACCACACTGAACAAATGTTGGCACACCGCTACAAAGATCACTCGTATGACCGAAGCGTTCACATTTGAAACACCTGAGTGGGTTTGGTATATATAGCCTAACCTCTATGGTCTCACACCCTGCACTAAGCCTTTGCGGGAGGTCTACCCGATCAAAGGTCAGAAACAGGGTACGGATAGGCACCAATTCCCCTCGCTCTCTACGTTGTACTCGGTATACAGCAGTGACACCCTGGTCTTGTAGGTTCTCCTTGATTTCCTCATTTGACATCCCGTCCAACGCACGGGTAGTGACAAATCCGCGCGATAAGTTCAGTGTATTGTGCACTGCAATTGTGACGGGATAGCTGCCCAATAACGTAGCTTTTAAGATAGTTGCTGCCTGGGAAACAGAGTGCGCTTCCACAAGGTGTGTGCCATTTCTGGAGCGAGTACAGGACTTGACTGGACCAGCAATTTTATCCAATCCCTTCTGGATAATGAAAGGGTTCAATATCAGAAAGTTCTTGCATTCCTCACTTCTGGTTACAACTAAGTAGCGAGGACCACAAGACTCGACTACTTCTTTTCCACCTTTGTTAAATAATGTGTTATTATTATTAGTATTATGAAATGTTACCATAATAAATGGATTAAAATTCATCCCCCAGTGCTCCCCACCCACCACGGAGCCCATCAAGGGGTCATCCCACAGGGATGGCAGGGCTACACAGGGGATAGAGCGATTTCGCCGTCCCACTCACCCTGGACTTCGATACAATATCTAGTCCTGGACGATTGATTAGGGGTGGGTTAGTCCCTAACCTCCCGTTTAGGTGAAGCAGAAGCCAAAGTAGTGTATTAGAAATGCGCACCCTCCCCGAATTCAGAAGAACACTGATACGAGCTTAGATACGCATCCTTCAACCACCAGGACAAACCTTTCCATCGACACGTGTCTCCACGCACGGCCTACACGTGGGTGGGCCTGTTGACTATCACTGGGGAACAAAAAAAAGTTATTTTCGTATACCCGAAACAAAATGGGCAAATTCTTATGTCAAATGCTCTGCTGATTCCAAAAATGCCCCTCAAAATGCTGTGTCACGTAACATTTTTTAGGTATTCATAATTTTGTATGAAAACTTACAGATATGCGATGTGACAACTCATATTTCATTAATTTAAAATCATAGCTATTTTATTGCCAAATAACATTGAAAATAATAATAATAATTATTATTAATTTTTATTAAAATAAATAAACACAAGATAATGATGAATACCACATACCTGAATTATCTCAGAAGTGTTTCACTGTTGATTTTTTATATTGACATGTGTTCTCCCGTTCGAGGAACCAACAATAGTCTCCCAACATGGCTGAATCCCAGCGACCCTGATAACGTCTTTCCATCTCAGAAATGTCCTGGTGAAAACGATCACCTTGCTCATCACTCCTAGGTTTGTAGGTAAACTATCAAGGTGAGAGTGCAAAAAGTGGATTTTCAGGGACATACTGCAACCCATTTCTTTGTAGCTCCTTAATATTTCTGAGACTAAAGTTTCATAATTTTCTTCTTTGTTATTGCCCAGGAAGCCTTCCACCACTGATTTAAATGATTTCCATGCTGCCAGGTCAACACGTTTAAGTTTTTATTAAAAATACTGTCTTTAAGAAGTGGTCTTATTTGAGGACCGACAATTATACCTTCCTTCAATTTAGATTCACTTATTTTGGGAAAGATGCTTCTTAAATACTCAAATGCACTTCCACTTTTGTCCAAACCTTTAACAAAATTCTGCATTAACCATAGCTTTATGTGAAGTGGGGGTAGAAGAGCTTTGTTTGGGTCTACTAGAGGCACATACTTAACACTGCTTGCTCCAGGGGTATAGTCTTCCCGTTTCCCCTACTCTTTCACTATAAAATGCTTGTCAGTTGCCCTACTGTCCCATAAGCACAAAAAACAGCAATATTTTGTGAAATCTCCCTTCAGTCCCGTTAGCTACTACCTTGACGTCACTATAAATTTCCCAGCCATGGTTTTGATAACTAATAGCATCTTAAATGATGGACATGGAATCGTATGTCTCCTTCATTCCTATGGCTTGAAATAAAGGTATTGAAGGTAGTAAATTGCTATTATGAAGCAACACTGTCTTTAAGTTGTATATAGAAGATTGCCACTTTTACGACAGAGTGAGATCACTGAAGATGCTGTTGAGGTTATACAATACAGCTGCATTTCCTTTTCCCGAAATGTGAATTCCAATGCTTGTTAGTGTGATAATAACTACAAGAAAGGTGCCTGGCATTACATTAAAGTATACTGCAGGTACAGAAAAACAGGAAATAATATCACAAGGTTATGTGTAATGTAACTTCTTTGTGCACAGAATAATGTTGAAAAATGCCCTGGAAGAAAAGTGTCAAAAAATAACTCAATAAATGTATATATAAACTGTACATTAATATAACAAATATGAACAAAACATATCACTATCTCTTTAAAAACAAAACAAGCAAGATCTGTATATGCATATATTCAATAAGAATTTAAAAAGCTCTATAATACAAAAATTTTCAGCACAAGTTTACAAAAGAATATTCAGAGAAAAACAAAAAATTTGTGATTGATTCGTGACATTAATAATATAATAAAACCTTAAAAATTAGTAAATGAGGCGGTGTCAGCAAATGAAGACACAAATTTAATAAAAGACACTATTTTATATACTTTTAATCACTCTGGTTGAATTCATAAATGCAGTATACATTACAATAATTTGAATGAAACATAATCTGACAAGAATATTAAGTATACAAAAACAGTATCATTCATTTAAAATTGTCCGAAGCCTAACTTTGTCTTTGCAACAAAGTAATAATGTAGCCTTGAATTTTTAAATGCTGTAATGACTTGTATAAGCACAATAATAAATGCTTAAAAAGACAATATGCAGTTTTAGAAAATAACATTTAATTCACAGTGTGTATTCTAACAGAACAAAATTTCGCGTAATTATACAACTGTGAAGTATGATTTGCTTAATTTGCACAGCAATTATTTGGGTAAGTGGCTTACTTTAAGAATGAAACTATGTACGTTCTGACTATAATGGCAATTGGTCCCCTCTGCATAGTGTAAACCTCTCAGACTATGACATACAACTGAATGTAAGGTAACTGTACCACATATGGCCTGCTACTCAATATGGCCTAGTAGCTGTTTTTTGGTAACTATGATGGTAATCTGCTAGATAGCTGCTCATTCACGTTTGGTAAGCTATTTCAGTTATCTCTGTGTTACACCCAGTGTGCAGTGACTAACAGCCATTTCACAGTTGAGATTCGTTTGTTTGCCGCCCAAGTGTTATGATTTTATGCAGGTAAACTTGTTGTGTTACTGATACATTAAAAGTTTTTTACAAACGTGTTACCATGTAAATTATTTCATGTAACTATCCAGTTTTAAATTATATAATAACTTTTATGAATGCAGAAACCCTTGTGTAGCTATATGTGTGAAATGAGTTGCTTGTAATGTGGATCCAACATGGCCTATTAGGTCATACTCAGTATACAGCAGACCATACTCAAAAGGTTAAAACTCTTCTTCAAGAAATTGGTATTTTTGGAAATCCTGAAGGACCTTTTAATATTGGATGAGCATTTACACAGAACCATGGGTACTTGCAATAAAGGATGCACGCAGAGTACACATAACTGGCAATGAACGTAGCGAAAATGTAACTGTTGTCTCTTGTGCAATGGCATCAGGAGCAGCTATTCAAAAAATTCCTTAAAATCTTTGTCACATAGGGAATCTCAGTATTTAATGAATGAATGAATTCCTGTAGTTCCTTGGGCGGAGCATAGGGCCTTCTGAACCGCGCAAACCCTAGGCCTGCTAGCAATGGGTTGAGAATCAGAAGTGTCTCTATCAGAGATTCTAGGATGGGGCATCAGCCCATAGCCGGAGGTGAAAGTTCAGTTTATATTATCTGGTGATAATGAACATAATGCATGCTGTAACTCTCATTTCCTTAGTTTCATTAGTCTCCATTATTTGAAATAGGCCATTATTTTTAAATAGGCCATATTGGGAATACAGTGCACTCAATATGCCCAAAACTAATATTTTTGTATATTTGTTATTGTGGCTTGTGTAATCATTTTAGTTGTTCCACATCATAATATTACATGTCCAGTTTGATGAACTTTATATTGTAAGCAAACCCAATAATTTATTGCCACTCACAAAAATGTAAAAAAAAAAAAAATATCCTTAGGTAGGCCATATGGGGTACAGTTACCTTATGTCACATAAGTAAATCAATGAACTATTAATGCTGTTTGTGGTCATAATTATGTAGTCAAAGTGCTGGAACTGTGTGTTTGAGTTGTTAATAGAAAATAATTAATAGGTCTAATTAAAATGCTTACAAATCTAAGCATTATTTCTTTTGACAGTCAATAATTCTTTATCTGTTCATCGAAATGAAACAAGAAGCGCATTAGATTGGTGCGACTATATCTGCTTTGCAAAATTATTATGTGGCTTTGCATCACTAAACGTAATGGATGTCTCATATATTGAGTTGAGCACTTTTTTCTATGTCAAAGATAGAGGGTTTCATGCCAACTTAGAAGAATGAGACGATGCTTAGCAGTGTCAGTTTCATGTCTCATGTAACACTTCTGTGGGTTACGTTAGTAAAGTTATATCACCCTTAAAATGGTTAGCATTACAGAAATTGTGTACCAATATTACTTATGAACGATGGCACATGTTGAGAACAGATGTACAACAGAATAATACAATAGATAGGGTATCATGTCTAAGAAAAATACAAAATCTGTAATCACGAATATATGTGCTGTTGAGTTAATAAATATACGTGAATATTTTGGAGTCAGATCGATTGATTTACATACATTTGGTGACCCCGACGTCATTGGATTCCACGTGTTTATTCCTATCCTAGAAGAGAAGGAATTTGAAGTACAATAGTGCGTGGTAGCGAGTTTATATTGTAACGCGAGCGCTGGAACACCCTGTGAACCAGCTGGGAACGGAAGGCAGGGGAGGACCGCGTTAGCCACACCTCCCCCTCGTTTGTCTTGTAGTGGTGACAGGCAGTGGTTAGGAGGAAAAACATCAGTGTGCCGTCTGTTTCTGTCCACCTGGTTCCAGAAATTACGGAATCTGGAACATTCTCCTGGTCACTAGAAACCGGCGATATTCCTATATAAAGAGGGTTACAGACAGACAGAGTTGAGTTGGTCAATCAGTTGGTTAGTGTGTGTGAGTGAGGACAGTTCTTGGTGTAAGAAGGCAGTGTTAGTCAGTGACGTGTTAATGTACGAGAAGATTGTGCAACGGAAGACTGTACGTAACTGTGAATGTGTACCGGAGCTTACGTAACCGCGAGTACAAGGAAATTGTAACGGACGAACTGGTGAACTGTAATTGTTGCAGCACGTATTTCTGTGTAATTGGCAAGTGTTTAACTGTAAGTCGGTGGAAATAAAGAACATTGTTGAGTGGTGTAATTGGACTTTTTATTCCGCGAACCCACAAAGTCACACTGGTGTCAGGAAGCGGGAAGATAACATCACCGAACATTACAACCATGGACGCGGCATTGGAAAAAATTTTGGAGAAGATGATGGAAATGAAGGCCGAAATAACAGAGAAGATGGAAGAAATAAAGAGCAAATTGACCACGGAAATGAGGGCAGCGAACGACAGTCTGGCCACGGAAATGAAGGAGGCGAACGAGGTCCTCGCCGCCAAATTTGACGAACAGTTGGCCGGCGTGAGGGATGACGTCACGAAGCTGGGCAAGCGGATGGGCCAAGTAGACTACCGCCTTAATGATTTAGAGGAAAAGGCCGACAACATCGCCAAACCCCTCACCCGCCTGACGGAGGAAAACCGGCCTTATGTGTGGACGGAGGACGCCGAAGACGCTTTCCAGCACCCGAAGGGGACCCTGTGCAGTGCTCCAATTTTGGGTTTCCCACAACCGGTTGGCGCCTTCATTGTGGACACCGACGCCAGCGACCATTGCATTGGAGGTGTCCTATCGCAGATCCAGGACGGCCATGAGTGCACAAGAGTGGAAGAGAAGGAGCGTGTCGCAGCAGTCCGAGTAGTTGTGGCAGTGCCTGCTGAAGGCTGGGATAGCGCAGGCCTGAGGAGGGAGCAGCTGGCGGACGCAGACTTGGGGCCACTCTTGAGGGAAGTGGAGGCAGGGATGAGACCAACCTGGGAGGACATCGCACCGAGGAGCGCCACCTACAAGTCGTACTGGGCCCAATGGGACTCGTTGAAGACCAGAGTGGGCGTGCTGTTCCGGGTATGGGAGTCACCCGATGGGAAGGCGCAGAGAGGACAGTTGGTACTTCCCCTGAGCAAGGTCCCGGAAGTCTTGGAGGAAGTGCACGCCGGTACTTCAGGAGGACACCTGGGAGCGAACCGAATGATTCACAAACTACGGCAGCGCTACTTCTGGCTCAGACTCCGGGCAGATGCTGGTGGTACACCTGGACCGCCTTGCACGCTACGATGGGGCTGTTCGGGGCGAACAGCTTTGAGGAGGGAGCAGTGTAACGCGAGCGCTGGAACACCCTGTGAACCAGCTGGGAACGGAAGGCAGGGGAGGACCGCGTTAGCCACACCTCCCCCTCGTTTGTCTTGTAGTGGTGACAGGCAGTGGTTGGGAGGAAAAACATCAGTGTGCCGTCTGTTTCTGTCCACCTGGTTCCAGAAATTACGGAATCTGGAACATTCTCCTGGTCACTAGAAACCGGCGATATTCCTATATAAAGAGGGTTACAGACAGACAGAGTTGAGTTGGTCAATCAGTTGGTTAGTGTGTGTGAGTGAGGACAGTTCTTGGTGTAAGAAGGCAGTGTTAGTCAGTGACGTGTTAATGTACGAGAAGATTGTGCAACGGAAGACTGTACGTAACTGTGAATGTGTACCGGAGCTTACGTAACCGCGAGTACAAGGAAATTGTAACGGACGAACTGGTGAACTGTAATTGTTGCAGCACGTAATTCTGTGTAATTGGCAAGTGTTTAACTGTAAGTCGGTGGAAATAAAGAACATTGTTGAGTGGTGTAATTGGACTTTTTATTCCACGAACCCACAAAGTCACAATATTTCTTCCAAGACGAGAGGGAATAAAATATTACTGAAGATAATATTATTAATTTGGAATAAAATATTATCACTGTGGAGAAATGGAAGAAATGTAGGGTACCTGTGAGAACATGTTTCACAAAGAAGATAAACGACATAAAGGCAATTCTAGCAAGAGGTATGTCTCCGGATTTTAATGATGCATTTACGTCAAATTTTAATCGTTTAGAACAGTGCTGTCCAACTTTATCATGTGCTCGGGCACATTTTACGCATACATAATGAGGAGGGGAACCACCACCATTGCCGCCACCGCCGCCGCCACCGCCGCCGCCGCCGGCACCGCCACCCGTACTACAAACATGTATCGGTATAAACACGTTTCAAATAATTACATTTAAAATTGCTTAGGTTTCAACTTTCATAATTAATGTGTAGTTTGGCAGTGCATGTTCGCTGTAAGTGCAGAAAAATCCGGTGTGTAGCTGGAAGAACCTGTTCTTAATGCGTCATCTAGATGTGAGTCTTAAACTAGATCGGTATTTATTTTTGATGATGCTCATGGAAGAAAATGTGACCTAGCAAAGATATGTCGAACCAAAAAAGAATATGTTTTCAAAGAAACACTACCAATGATGGAATATTTATTCCTGTCCATCAGAGTCCAGAAATTATTTGCACTTGATAAACATGATTTCAAAGATATATCTTCCTGAAGATTTAAAATTTCCATTTCTAGTTCTTCAAGATAACGATTTCCAAAGATCTTACATATCCTACTTCCAAATTCAGTGACGTCAATTGAAGCGAATGGGTTACTGATAAACATAATCACTGGCTCACGTGCTGAAAGCTGGCTATGATGATGTGTGGTGTTTAAGGGCGCACAACTGCGTGGTATTAGCGCCAAAAGCTGGCTAAACCGGTTACTAAACTCTGTGACTAAAATTTCAAGATGCTGCACAAATGATAGAACATCACATTCGCCGATATTTACAGTCTCCATAACTGGTTTAAAAGTTGGAATGGTGATAGGGAGTTTCTTTTTAAATGTGTAATCAATAATTTTAGTTAATTGATGGAAATTTATCATTTCTTCACACTAGCCGTATATAGGCTAAGGTTTTTGATAGATAGAGTCAACATGAAAAATTCAATGCCATGGCCGGGATATGAACCACAGATCTCCTGGTTTCCGTCCAGTCGCTCTAACCCATTGAGCTACCATGGCCAACTTGCCGTTATGACAAATGACAAATGGAGAATTATTTTCCAGTCGTTGAGTTGAAAGTGGCCGGGACCGCCAATTTTCCACCTTGCAGTATACTTGGAGTCATTTGACATCATGCACACTTCGCGGCAGTAGCCGAACCAGTCCGATACAGTCCGCGAACTCATACATTTAGTCTGCTAGATAGTGTAATTTCGGGACAAGTAAGACTGTTGGCAGCATTGCTTTCAGTGGAGAAACAAGCATAGTTTGGCTGCACTGAATTCTTCAGTATGGCTACATTACGTAGTAAGAAAATAAACATACAATTAATAACGTTAAAAGAATGCCCACCAAAACGAAATTGCACTAAAGGTAAAGAAATTATATTAAAAATCGTGGTTGTATATAGAAACATAAACAAGTATAAAGGAATTAGAAAGAAAACATTAGAAAGAAGAGCTGGAAACTCTTAACATCAAACTTGTGAGGTGATTGCTAATATATATGAATACTTTAAGGAAGAGACAATGCATAAGGATCGCTATTTTCCTGAGGATTCCAGAGTGATTAAAGAAGTACAAGAAAGAGTTATAAATCACAACAGGAAACTGGAGACTTTCAAGAAGAAATGAATACCGCAAATTATTTTAAATAGCTATGTACAATGTAAAATCCAAATTTACCATCTAGTTCGGATAATGCTTCTTACAATAATACTTAAACTTCAGACTCTTTAAGAAGAGATACACCTTCTTGATTACAAAATAACAATATCCCGTTTGATGGAAATAGCACCAAAACAAAATTGAGTGATTTAATTCTAGCCAACAAGCCGACCCAGAAGAACTATTTGATTGACCAAATATTACCAGAATATGAGCTGCTTCCTCCGTACCATCAGAATTTGAATTCTATAGAATTAAATGTGCAGATATCAAACACTGCGTTGCTTGTAGAAATGTAACCTTTAAACCGAAAGACGTTGAAATGTGCTGCCAATGATTTGAGTAAATGGCAAATAGAATGGAGAAAGGTGCGCTATCGTGTGGCTGAAATATGTAGAATAGTAATACTGGAAAATAAGATGCACTAACGGAAGAAAAAATTGAAAGAATTATAATTGAAGACAGTGGGATGGAAACAGTGACGAGGATGGCAGTAAGAAGAAGCAGAAGGCGAAGGAGAAGAAAGTTAGGCGAAGAAATATTAAACTGTGATTAAAGACCAATTTGTCTAACTCATTTCTAAGTTACTGTGAGTGAATGAAAAACCTTTCAGAAACTATTATATTTAATTTGTTGGAGACTGAATAGCGACGAGTGAAATAGACAATCCATTTATACTTGAGAGGTTGAAGTCATCGAAACGAGACCCCTCTGCCATTGAAGGCCAGGGAAAACAGGTAAGAGACTCGCATCAAAGCTTTCATTTAAATGTTTAAGTGTTCAAGAACCACTGTACAACCTATGGGAGTGGTAGCCCGCTTGAAGTGAACCACGCGAGTGCTCATGTGCTACTGTATATAAACGGTTTGCATCCTGTGTAAAAACGTAGCTTTTTATGTGACCAATGATTATTATGCGATACGAGAAGTGTTTATTTATTCGTATTTAAGGGAGTTGTTCCATTCTCGAAACACCCTTTTCTTTATGAAAAAATGATGACAAACGCGACGTGGAAAATGTCGATAAGCCAACACCTGTTATTTCTTTATATATAAAAAAAATTTGCGGCGGACCATCTTCAAAATACACCAAGAAATTTAAGACTTTCTTTCTTTCTTTCTTTCTTTCTTTCTTTCTTTCTTTCTTTCTTTCTTTCTTTCTTTCTTTCTTTCTTTCTTTCTTTCTTTCTTTCTTTCTTTCTTTCTTTCTTTCTTTCTTTCTTTCTTTCTTTCTTTCTTTCTCTCTCTCTCTTTCTTTCTCTTTCTCTCTCTCTCTCTTTCTTTCTTTCTTTCTTTCTTTCTTTCTTTCTTTCTTTCTCTCTCTCTCTTTCTTTCTTTCTCTCTCTCTTTCTCTCTTTCTTTCTTTCTTTCTTTCTTACTTTGTTTCTTTCTTTCTTTCTTTCTTTCTTTCTTTCTTTCTTTCTTTCTTTCTTTCTTTCTTTCTTTTAATTTACATCCTCCAACGTAAAGTCGTATCGGACAGTGAATGAATTGGGTGAAATGATGCTCAAATGAGTCCAGGGTCCATGGAGCTTAGAGTTACCCGACATTCGTCTTGAAGGATAAGGGAAAACCCTGGAAAAAACCTTATCCAGGTAGCTCACCCTGACCGAGATTCGAACTCAGGACCTCTTGAAAGAGAGGCAGAAACGCTACCATCTAAGCTACCGAGGCAGGCGGCAAAGTTTCGTCGGTATGAGGAACTTAAATGGCTGTGCGGAAATAGCTGTTATCAAAAACTGTACTGCTGGCCCTGTTTGCTTTTCGGCGTTACAAAGCGCATGTGGAACAGCAATAGCGTGACGAATTTAAACAAAATTACCCGGGCATTCCGAAAGCATGAAGCGGCTTTAGAACATTTAAGGAATTGTGTTGGATTGAAGGAGCTGAAAAAAAACACTAACAAAATTGCAGACGCTCTTCGGAAAGGCTCACGTCTATATATATTGAGAAACAATGAGAACGTTATGCTGAACAGGCGTTTCATGCAATATCCCATTAAGGCTGCTTTATTTTCAAGTAGACAAGAAATGGCGTTTCGTGGACATAATGAAAGCGAGGACTCTTTAAAGCTGATTTTAAGGAAATTATGGATTCAGATCTAGAGGGAAGCCCCATCGAAATTCGAAACCACCATTACAGCATAAAATCTGTTTTTTGCAGGGCATTCAAAAACAATACAAAATGAAATTACAGAGTGCATCTCCGATTATATAAGGGGCTCTATTAATTATGAAATTAAGAACACAATTTTTCTCGGTGTAGGTAGGTGGCAGTACTGAGATATCACAAAGAACACAACGCTCTTTAATTATGCGATATGTCAATTCATGTGCAAATGTAGTTGAAAGATTTCTGCGCTTCTATGATGTTAGTGAAGGCCGTACTTCAGATGTACTTTTTCATGCACTTGATGATTCATTATCACAGTTTCATTATAAATATAAACCTGTGGAATAATTCTATGATGGAGCCGCTGTTATGACCGGGCATTTAAATGGTCTCCAAAAGAAGGTAAAAGACGTAGAACCCCAAGCCGTCTTTTCTCACTGTTTTGCGCATGAACTTAACCTAGTTTTGCGACAAAGCTGTGATAGAATTCAGAAGAGCCGCATTTTTTTTCAACCGTAAGTGGAGCACCAGGTTTCTTCCACCATTCTACCCAACGATCTTATGTCCCGAGATTGGAAGATGTGTATCTGCAGGTTCAAAAACTAGGTGGTCCTCGGTTTCTGAGACCTTAAAGGTAATAGCAGAAAAATGGGACGGAATAACACGGGTATTTGAACATATAATGAAAAATGGTGATTGAACAAGTATTCGTCAGGCTTATTCATAAAAAGTTTAGTAGTATTTAATTTGCGTTCCTGTCTCTAAATTTTAAAGACGTGTTTGATATGACTGATATTTTATTCAGTGTATTGCAGAAGAAATCATTAGATGTAGGATTCTGTGCAAACATAATTTACAATACACTAGGCACTTTAAACAGTAAGAGAAATAAATAATGTTTCAATCAATTTAGTGAATCAACTTCACTGAAAGTAAAAACCCCTTCTGAAATACGAAATCTGTCCTTAGATCAGTACAAACAAACTTGAAGGCCCTATTTTGCAAATTACTGTATAATATAATGACCGAAATTAATAAACGATTTGAAGACATGAAAAGTTTAAAATATTGACATTTCAAAATTCCAACAGTGACCCAAAATACTCCCCTTCGAGGCTTTGAATAATTTAAAGCAATGCTACCCAAAATTGTTTTCGGATACGGAAAGACTAAGGAATGAACTTAAATTAATTTAACAAGAGAAGGCTAATGAAGGTGTTAATATTCAGCATTACTTAAGTCTTTAAAATAATAATATGAATGACGTTTTTACTGATGCATACAAACAGTTTAGCGTGGCTCTTACTAGTTGTTCTGTCCACTAGTTATTCTGCAGAACGATCTTCGAGCTTAAAGACAAAAAAACATATCTCTGAAACAGCTTAGGCAATAACAGATTAACATCGCCTTTTTTGTAATTTACGTCTTCCAACGTTAAATCATATCGGGCGATGAATGGAATGGGTGAAACGATGCTCAAATGAGCCCGGGATCCATAGAGCTTAGAGTTCCCCGACATTCGTCTTTCAGGATTAGGAAAAAATCTTATCCATGTAACTCGCCCCCAACGAGATTTGAACTTAGGACCTCTTGAACGTGAGGTAGATTAACACCGTTGGCTACAATGTCCATTCAGAAGGAAGTACTCAGTGAACTGATGAAAACTCGGCCCTTCTACGAAGACATCATAGATGCTTTCACGTGGATGAAAAACAGGAAGATTGACTTGATATATAAGCAGTAAGTTAGTGCTATTTTAATTAACTAATAAGTGAAGCAATAAGCAGGAGCACCTTTCTTTGGTTTTTATTGCGGTATTGTAAATTTTGTTTTCTGTTTTCCCTCCCACTCGTAGTTTATCAGACAATTAATATCGTCCCTATTACGAATTCATACGCGATCATTAGCCTACTTTAAACTTGTCGCATTGATTCTATGACAGTAATAATGATTATGCGAATAGATTATCCGATTTTCCGAGTAATAATACGTAATAGTTTCTTGCCGCGCCCGACAGAATATTTAAGACAATGAGAGCCTAGCAGAGAGTTTTATTAGTGTTTCGAGTGTCAGTCAGTTAAGCTGAGCTGAAGAATACGGCTAACGACCCCCTCAACCTGTTACTTTAGCATTAAAAGCAACTTTTTTATTTGGAAGACGAAACATTAATTTCAAGACCTCCTTAAATAAACACCACTAAACAACCATTTCGTGTATTCGCTTATGTTTGTATTGTCTGATATCAACATCGTACGTGTTTTGTTAAAAATGTGTTATCGTTAAACTTCATGTATCCTGCAATTTATCTATTTCTTATGAGCATAAAATCGTATAGTGGAATATTCAAACAATCATTTCAAGAGAATTTAAATGGCTCGTATTTAAACACGCTAACCAAAGGTAAATCAAATGATTATTTAGAACTAAAGCTTTGTCAGAGTTGAAATGGCTGTACTGATCAACATTGGAATGTTACAAACTGTATATACCTACGTACAAGAATACTTCGAGCTTTTTGTATCATAATCAAGTCAAATAATTGATTCAGCCAAAATGAACCCAGTTTCAACAACAAGAATTACATTTGCTGAACTAATGGTGCATTTGTACTGCTGTTGAGGAGGGTTTCGTGCACATACTTCCACCAAGCAATAACGTCGGTAAACTGGTCTTCCAAAATCTGGATGATAACGGCGTTTCTCCAACTCGGTACCTATGTGGGTCGATCGCTACCGGAAGCGACAGACAGTTGAGCGAAGTGTTTCTAAAATAATAGCTGATCTAGCAAATTGTAATTGTGAAGAGTGTATTGCTACGAGACTTTAAGTGCAGTTTTTGTGTTTGTAACCCCGACTTTTAATTTCACGAACCCACAAAGTCACAATTGGTGTCAGAAGTGGGATCACGACCATGAAATCGGCACTGGAAATGATTTTATACAAAATGGAAGAAATAAAGACGGCCAACGACAACATCGCCGAGAAGATGCAAGAACTGAAGGTCGAACTGACCACAGAAATTAGGGCGGCGAACGACAGCCTAGCCACGGAGATGAAAGCGGCAAACGAGGCCCTTGCCGTGAAGTTTGAAGAACAGTTGGCCGGCGTGAGGGATAACGTGACGGAGCTGGCCAGGCGGATGGGCCAAGTGGACGAGCGCGTCGAGGACCTGGCGAGCCGCGCTGACAACCTGGAGGGAAAGGCCGACAGCAGCGCCAAGTCCCTGAACGCCATAGTAGAGGAGGTCGTCGGCAGGAAACTGAAGAATTTGAAGGCCGACGCTCCGGGACGCGACACAACATCTGCGCGCTTCAAGCCGCCGAAATATGACGGCGCGTCAACGTTTGAGGTCTTTCGCCGCCAGTTCGACACAGTGGCTAAGCACAACAGATGGTCACCGGAGGAGGAGGCCACACAGCTAGTAGCCAGCCTCCATGGACGGGCCGTGGAAGTCCAAAACGCGTTGCAGACAACGGCGGCGCCCAAGGATATCTGGGAGGCCCTGGAGAATCGGTTTGGGAACCACCGCTTAGCCGCAGCATACCGTAGCCAGCTGAAGGCAAGGTCACAGCAGCCGGGGGAGAGGCTACAGGAATTCGCCATAGCGATTGAGTAGCTGGCTAGCAAGGCCTTGGTTGACCTGCCACTGGAGTTCGTATTCCAGGAAGCCGCCTACAACTTTGTCGACGGGGTACGGGACACGGAGATTCGTCAGCGCCTAATGCTCGGCCATTATAGAACCACCCACGAGGCGCTGACAGCGGCATTAGGATCGTGGTGGCCAAGGTAACATCTATCCCGACGTCGAGAACGAGGGGTGTCCGCTACGCCGGAGACAGAAGACCAGCTGAGGGACGCCGGCGAACACCTAGTGGCCTGTGTTGGGGGTGTAGACAGCCCGGACACCTGCAGAGAGACTGCCCACACCAGGAAGAGCAGCCAGAAAACGAGTAAGGGCCGCCGTGGAGAGGGGCACGTCGGAGTCATCACCACCAACACCTCGAGTGGCACTGCGCACCGTCAGCCGGCGTATTGATGAAAGCCTCATCGCGGACGTTTGGGTAAGAGGAAAGCCGTGCCGCGTCCTGGTGGACACCGGGGCGGCCGTGACCATCATCAGATCTGACGAGGCGAAGGAATTCCCGACAAGGAAGCCGAGCCGACCATACCAGCTTGTCACGGAATCGGGCGACATCCTGCCTGTGGAGAAGGAGGCCCTGTGGCAGCTGACCTTCGGACGGAGTGCTGTGCGTCTGTGGGTGTTCGTCGCGAAGGTGGCTGAGGAGGTTTTTCTGGGACTGGATGCCCTCAGGAGCCATGAGGCGACGGTCGACGTCGGCAAGAAGGTCCTGCGGCTTAACGGAGAAGAGGTTATACTCCGTCAAACGGAGGAGCGCCTTCGAATTTGCAGGGTCGTCTTGGACGAATTGGTGGTTGTCCCCGCGAGGAGCGAGGTGGTGGTGACGGCGCGACTGGAAGGCCAGAGAACCAGGAACATGATGCTGGATCAGAAGACGCCTGTGCGCGGACTATGTGTAGCCAGGGCACTGCTGCCCTCCGAGAGGAGGTGCCAGTAAGACTGCTAAATCCAACGGACACCGATCACAGCGTCCAGGCCGGGACGGAGTTGGGAACGTGCTGGCCAGTGGTAAGCGTAACAGCAATCGACAAGACGCAGGAGCCGGTGCCGACGCAAAACCTGGGGCCCTGGCTAGAAGGCTTACTGGAGAGGGCGGCCGACCACCTCACAGCAGAGCAACTGGAGAACGTTCGACTACTGCTAAGACGATACCAGCGCGTCTTCTGCCAAGGTGATAGTGACTACGGCCGCACGGACAAAGTGCTTCACCGCATCGACACCGGGGACGCCCGGCATATTCGGCAACCACATAGACGCGTTCCGCTGGCGAAGCAAGGGGCGGTACGATACATGCTGGAGTACATGAGGTCCAGGGGAGTGATTGAACAGTCTGACAGCCCTTGGTGTTCCCCGATAGAGAATCTTAGATTTCAGATTCCAGATCAGCATCGCTAATGTGTACAAAGTCACCTATTTTCATTCGAGTGCAAAAGCAACAGTGGAAATTTGTTGTTCAGGTTATCTGAAATGTTCTGACAAGCAATTAACTATTTTCAAAGTATAGACTACTTTTTTAATTTACATACTTCAACATTAAGTCATATCGAATGATCAACGGAATGGGTCAAATGATGCTCCAATGAGCCCAGCATCCATGGAGCTTAAGAGTTATCTGGCATTTGTCTTTAAGGATAAGGGGAAAACCCTGGAAAAGAAACGTTATCCAGGTAGCTAACCCTGACCTAGATTTGAACTCAGAACCTGTTGAACATGAGGCAGACATGCCCCCATCTACTCTACTGAGGCGGTCTATAGACCATTAAATTTTACCCATCATTAAATGAGGTTTATTATCCCACGATGGTACCAGCCTCTGGTTTACGATGCGAAGAATTCGGTGACACTCACTTCCACTGCTTCAATGTTGTCATAATTTCTTCCACGTAGAAAATGGGCCATGGATCTAAAAAGATAATAATTTGATGATGCAAGATCAGGGCTGTATGCTGGGTGTGGTAGCAGTTCGATTCCTCCTATTTCCTGAATTTTTTTCTATGGTCGTTTATGCAGTATGGGGTGTTGCATTGTCCTGTTGCAATAGAACTCTATTTCGGTTAACTGATACTGGGTGTCTCCGCCTCAAAACTTCATAAAGTTGTTTTAGTGGTTCAGAATAAAAATCTGCATCAATTGCCCACCCGTTTGAAACAAATACCCAGTGAATCAGCTTCAAAATTCCACCAGACACACATTACTTTGGAACCGAACTGATTTTTTTTTTTAACAATGACTATGGCAGGTTGGCGGGGATCAAGCTAGTTTCGAGGCTTCAGGGTTTCGGTAATATACCCATATTTCATCACAAGTAACAATTCTCCTGACATATCTATCATCCATGGGATTACGGATGAACTGACAGATAGGCACTCTATTGAGGTGTCAGTTCATGCGGTATAGATCCACAGCTCCTGTATCATTTTCCAGGTGTCTTAATGTAGCAATTATTGCACCAAGTACTTCTAAAAGCCTACGGGTACTTTTTTGTAGGTTATCTTGCAAAACTTGGTGTATATCAATATCCCATACCTTAGGTCTTCCAGAACTTGGCAAATTTTTAGTGTTTTCGTCTCCATTGTTGAAACGTTGGAACCATTGTGTTACATGCTTATTAACACCAGCTTCTTCTTCCACTTCACATATTCTTCGAGCTGCTGCATCAGTTTCCAGTTTTGTTTTAGAAGGACTAAGTTCAAAATTTGCCTCTGTTTTGAGATTGTTTATTAAAAACTAAAGACTGATACATGTACGCAACACTAGCTATGGCATCCGAATGTTTCATGTTGACTCTATCCATCAAAAACCTTAACCTTAGCCTATAAAATCATTAAGAAATGATTAATTTCCATCAATTAACTAAAATAATAAGAGTTAAATGATGAAGCCTGGGACTCAAGTACTTATGATAAAAAGTCACCACAAATGGTGTATCTCGGATGCGAGAGCCCCTAGTGGTTTACTGGGGAAATATACGAGTCAAATGGAGAATTTAATGTCAGGACAGCACATTGGCCATGGTAGCTCAATGGGCAAAGGGTTAAAGTGACTGGATGGAAACCAGGAGATCCGTGGTTCAAATCCCGGCCATGGCATTGAATTTTTCATGTTGACTATCCACCAGGCAGTTTATTGTAATTACAGTCCTAAGATTGTTTTAAAAAGTAACCTTTTGCAACATTCCTGTGCATTCTTTTGAATACTACTTCTGTCCACTTCTGTAGCTGGCGTTGTCACACTTGCCAAAAATGAAACTGGAAATTGAAGTCAATCTTCAGACTTAATTCTCAGAGAAGGTTGGGTAAATATATTCAAGCAGTTGTGTAACATTAAATATGCAATGCACATCTTCAATCTTTCACTATAGTACTAATAGCAACATTTAGTTTTACACTTGTATGAACTACAGTTTATCAGATGAACATTGCAAAGTCAATACAAGTTCTTGTCTTTCAAATAACCATCTATTGGTTGTATTACTTCAGGCTGTTACACACATTACAATATTGATATACATAACTTATATAATTTCATAAACATATGAAGTACACTAAAGCACACCACACAAAAAAGGTTCTTAAAGTTATTAAGGGTGAAATATGAAGTGATATATAAGTATTATGAAATAATGCAACGTTAAAAGAGTAATATACAAGGAAAGCCTATACTTTCATATTTTGAGCTTTTTTCATTATTTTACAAATGCTAGACATATTATTCTATTCATATTGCTATATTACAATGCAATTCAAAACATTGTAGTTATATTATTAAACAGTTGCAGAAAGTTGATCTCGAAACGTTTTTCACTAGTCTATCACAGCACATGCTAGGTTCCCTGCAATAATCAGATTTTAACTCCCCAGTGGCAGGTCATAAAAACGGCTCCCCTACGAACCTACAGATTTTATGTGGAGCCAGAACCTATGAGACCACCACCAATCTTAAGGATGAAGATTTACATAGAGCATTCATGCTTTTTGCCCGCCATGCAACACCTGAGCTCCTGACAAAGCTTACAACCCTGAAAAGGCAAACAGGATGAATAGTGAAGTGAAATGAAAAGTAGGGTGAAGCAGAAGTAATCTGAGGGATGTAATTAACCTTCACAGTATTTACCTAGTGACTGGGACAAAAAAATAAATAGGTCAGTAAGTCTGGCCATGAAAATCAAACCCACAACATTTCAACTACAACTCACACAAGTTACTGTGGTGCCACTTAATTCGATAATTCATTACTACAGAGCAGTTCCACATGTTATAGACTGATATTCATATATTTTTCTGAATAAATCAGTGTGAGGATTTGGAATATGAGCTTTGAATATATCATTCATTAGAGAAAACAGAGGATTAAACTGATCACAAAAACTATGGTTTCAGAAAAAATATATGTAAAATATCAAGATTTAACTGTATTGGAACACCACAGTGAAGCGAAATAATTACTAGTTATTAGATGAGTCATATTTATTACACATCGGCTTCACTTACGTACCTATTTTGAGGACATGTTTCGCAAATCATTTGCATCTTCAGCTCTTATGCGACTAAAGCTTAATCCAGTGGTGTGGTTAATTCTGGAGTTGCTGCTGCCATCTGTTGATTTAGTGATGAACTTAAATGTGGGATTCTCTTCTAGCGGGATTTCAAAGTTCATTAGTTGACATAGAAAAACATAAAAACCAACTAAATGAACTTTGAAATCCCGCCAGAAGAGAATCCCACATTTAAGTTCATCACTAATTCAACAGATGGCAGCAGCAACTCCAGAATTACCCACACCACTGGATCAAGCTTTAGTCGCATAAGAGCCAAAGATGCAAACAATGATTTAAAACATGTCCTCAAAATAAGTATGTAAGTGAAGCCGATGTGTAATAAATACGACTGATCTAATAATTAATATATATAAAATATTTGTTCACAAACAAATCATTAGACAGACATTTTTGCCAACTCTCTTTTCAGATCAAGTAAGGAATTCTAAATTTCTCAGAAAGTTTATCTTAAAAATAATTTTAAATAAAGATCTATTTGTATGGGAAGATATAACGGCTGCAATATAACTCTTTAAAAATAAAAATACTACAATTATCAGAGAAGTAAGGATCCAAAATGCACTCCATTACAGACTGACACCTGTGAAATTATGCTTATTGCATTCCAGAAGAATAAAGTCAAAGTCTAATTATTCTGCCTAAACAAGAAAATAATGAATTAATAAATTCCTGTATTTGCTTAAGTGGAACATAGGGCCTTCTGAACCGTGCAACCTCGAGGACCATAGGTAGTGGGTTGAGGATCCGTGGTTTCCTGATCAGAGAGATTCCGGGATGAGTGATCAGCCCAATGCCGGAAGTGAAAGTACAACAGATGAGTTATATGATATGGTGGAGCGATCAGTGGAATGCTGCCAGGGGAAACCGAAGGACCCAGAGAAAACCTGCCCCAGCGCCACGTTGTCCACCACAAATCTCACTTTGCGGTCACCTGGGATCAAACCTGGGCCACCTTGGTGAGAGCCAAGCAGTATATCCACTCAGCCATGGTGCGGCCATAAGACACTAAATAAAATATATTACCTGCTAATTTGATTCTTTAACATTTAAGTTCCTATAAGTCAATAATCATTAATATTAATGCTAGTACTTTGGGATTGTTAACAAATGTACACTCTTTTGATTACATATCAATAAATACATGTAGCATGTATATGAAGCAAACTTCATTTTATCTCCTTCTTACACAATAACCAAGTGGTTCTCCAAATCAAGTGCTTCAGAAAACTGCTTAACCTATTGCACTACCGACTCCAATTGTTTATTGTATCACAGGAATATGCATTGTGTTTATATTGCAGGATGACTAAATGCTCAGAATACTTGTTTTTTGACTTGCTGCCTTTTAACTAAACATGGTTTAGAAAGTACAATTCAGCAGTCAATAACAGATCCTTCTCGTTTTTTAATCTAAGTTCTTTAATTCTACTTTGACCATTGATTCCATTGGCATTGTGTATTGGCATGGTTATCTGTAAGCTCTATATAACTTAGGAGTGTACATTTTTCGCATCCTAATTGCAATTATTCCTCTTTATTCTGGTCAAAACCACTTGAGATATAAATTTGCAAAATTCAGTTTTGACAGGTATACATATTTCCTGTGCAATGCGGCCAAAAGATATTTTCCTGCACAATGTATGTGTACACATTGAGTGGAATATGACTTTGGAGATATTAACAAGACATAAATCTGCACAGTTTGAAAGACTAACACATACATCTTCGTTATTTTGTATAAATAGTGAGGCATATCCTCTTGTTGCTAGGTCAGCAATTAATGGTAACCTCTTCCACAGAGACTTGAGAAGTGCCTCTGCGAAATGTTTTCTTTACTTTTAAAAATGCTTCCTAGATCTGAATGCTGTTACAGGTATAATATTATCAGGAGCATCGTTTTCTTCCTGCTTTTAATGCCTCTTGTTTCTGCATCTGTATGACCATTCTGCTCTTTGCCTGTCTGTTTTTTTGCTCTCTTTTAGTCTTGCAGAGTTCCTACCTTTTTTCTGCCGTAGCAGCACTTTTTTTGATTTTGTGTTCTTCATAGTTACCTTGTTCCCTTACACACATTGTCTATGTTCACTATGTTTTTCTTCTGTTGTTTCAGCCGTGTTTCCAAGATGCCTGCTTCTGCACTCCAAGAGGTCTATCAGCTGAGAGTAACAGGAAGAAACGGAAGTGCAGAATGTCAGAATACTTATTTGTTGGTTATGTAATGAATGAATGTGTAGTGTTTGATACCCACTTTTACAACATGCAGCACTGCAAGGTGACACTGCTGATAAATAAAATGAAGATGGAATGAGATGATGAGGGAAGCCGAAGATCCCAGAGAAAACCTGCCCCTATGCTGTGTTGTGCACCACATATCTCACTTTGTGGTTATCTGGGATCAAACCCGGGCCACCTTGGTGAGAGCCAAGTGGTCTAACCACTCAATCACGGCACAGCCTTGGTTATGTGATGCTAACTTAGGATCAAGAATACAATTTTAATCGCTAATTTAGCTTGCAGTCTGTGACATTTTATCCATGTTCAAAAATACAGACCAGCTAATGTCTGACATAAAAAAGGAACCAAAGTAGATTCTAGCATTTGCCTTCTACAACTGATACATAGAAAACTACTAACCTATATGCAGTTTTTTTATATTGTTATACATTCACCAATATCTTTAGCATTAAATTTCTTTATTCTTTGTAAATATGAATGCTTTACTATTGAATATGGTACCTCAGAGTAAGAGGAACCAAATAATCTTACATATCATATTTTTACCTCTTGACATGACATCTCTGGAATTGCTCTATACTGCCAGTAAAAATAACAAATGCTATAAATAAAATATAACAGGCATACTATTACATATTACAACAGAAAATTACACTGCAGAAAAGTGAAAAGACAGTCATGTTCATTTCAACTCTCTTTTAACTTCAGGGTACTTGCATATACACAAAACAGGGAGCTTACCACGATTTATGCACCACTGTTTTATTTTATTTTGAGATTTATAATGAATAATCTACATTTTGTAACTTGAGAGAGATGGATATAAAATTTTAGATTGAGCAGTATGTGCATGTTACATCACTTGTGGTACAGCTCGACATTCTTTTGCAAAAGTGATTGAATGAACCACCTCTGCAAGACTATAATCACCTTCACTACCACAATAATGAAACATCAAAAAAACTATTCATGTCTCAAGTTTAATAATGACTACCTTACTAAATCTTCAAACTAATATGAAACAATAAAATAGTGAAAAATTCTGATCTCCTAACAGTGAAAAATTGGTTGAGATTATTTATCGCAAATTAAACACACAAAAATAAATAAATGCAATTGAAAGAGTTGCAGCTTAAATAACTTTGAAAGGAAATGCAATGAATAAAATGGATCAATATTTCATAACAGACTAACATAGTGCTTCTCACGCATACTAAGGCACTTAACACATTAATGGTTTCACATTCCAGATTCATTACGAGACGTAGACCTATTCTTAAGGCCCTCAAAATAATCTCCTGCAACATTCACAACACTGTTCCAAATGATTTTTAAGGTGCTAAATATTATCTTCTTCACCGTTTATCTCACAATGTGTGAATCTAATAATCCTAATAGATGATCAGTGTTATACCATGAGATATGTAGATCTTTTTTCTTTTTTCCTTCGACCTGACTAGCTGTTTGGTTTGGGTATAGATATTGCCAAACAAATTGGTCTCTGGAGTTTTTAAATAGCAAACTAAGGAGCAAGTCACTTACAGAAGTATTTTTTAGAGGTGGTGTGTGATCTTGCTTGGATGTGTGCCAGTGACATCATGCAAATCAATAGTGTGGATAAGATCTTTGCCTTCACCAGAAGACTGCTGATAAAGCTAGTGGTTTAGATTACAGATGACTAACCTGACACCCCTTGTTCTTACAAATAAACAAGTAGACTCGACCATAAACTACTGTGCAACATTAAGTCATATGCCACATCTAAAAAATACCTCTGTACTCTTATGATGCTTCCGATCCACTTCAAACCCTGGCTCTTGGTTCTGCTGCAGCAAGTGGGTAGGTAAACTGTGGGCAGAAAGTTGATCCACTAACACTGCTATATAGCAAGCTGTATCACTGTCATATATCATTCCAGTCTTCTAAACACTATGCCGGTCATTTCACCATCACGAACAATAAACAGGAACTTGCATAAAAGGTTATCTTTATTTGTTAATGAAAACTGCTGTAAAACACACACTAGTTTCACTATTTGCAATAAGTAACTGAGTATCCTGACTGTCCTTCTGGGTTAACTAATGATATGTCCATTACTTAATGGAGATCCAGACAATATTTACAACCTTTATTGGTATAGGCTGAACCACTGGTTCCCAAGCATTTTTCACATACCAAATTGTTTGATGATAATTATATTTGTAGCAATAATGTGTTAATATTCTATATAAATGAGTTGTGAAGACTAACAATATAACTATTTCACAGCACCTTAGACAATTCAAGAAAACCATAGGTCACAATGGAGTAAGCAGCGATTTCCTCTGTAATGAAGAGTAAGCAGTATTTTTCTCAATATATCAGGCTTCCAAAGATGGATAAGAAATCTGATTTTCTGAACCACATATTGAGGGGGTTGCACATGTATCTGTTACCTAAAATTATACAAAGATATCAAACACTAACATAATGGCCAGTGAAATTATGAGCTTTTTTTTTAACTAGATAACTGCAAAATGTTTCAAATACTACTTTAACATTGGAACAAAACAATTTTAATCTTCTAAATAGTCCTGTGATAGGCTTTAGCAAAAATTGGGAAACTTTATGTTCAGACTATTGACATAGTTTTAGCAAAAGCTGATATATGCTATCTATGAGTTAAGAAAAAGTAGACAAATGCAATACTTTTTTAATTTCATTTTCAAAAGAGCCGCTGACAAAAATACAGCACACATATTTGCATTGTACTGCTACTCAACCAGGTTTCTTCTATGAGAAGAATGTGCAACGAACCACATTCTGTTGAACAATGAGCTGAAAATGGATTGAATTTGAGCATTATGCCAACGTAGTAATTGCCAAGCAGAAACCATGCATACCCCATACTGTCAATTAAGCGCTTACAGGGTTCATCATTTAAAACCTATTAAAGCACGCAGGTTCCACCTTTCCCGCAACCTTGCTGGATTAGACCCACAATCGGCTGCCGTTGTGCACGGGGACTAGTGGTGTGCACTCTTCAACAGTATTGTACCAGTCACCAACATGAACATCATTGAACACACTATTTTAAGAATAGTGAAACAATATTTCATGGCATTAGAGTTGAGCACAAATGTTAATAAAATACACTGAATAAGGTTTGAATTTAAAAGTAGTTAAGGTACATTAAAATCTGTATTCATGGAAAAAACAGCCCCTCAAGGGGATACCCTCAAAACATCGCTTCACTTGCTTGGTTAATAATTATACTCGCATTTTAATTACTACCATTATAGTCTTGTTGCATAATATACTATTGTGCAATCTTTAAGTATACTGTCGCGAATCCAGTATTACGAGTGGCGGTTTACGCGCTAAAATGGTACGCACGGAGCGATAACGTGGCTTGTTTACACAAAGGAACTGACAGGCAGTACAGTGTGGAAATAAAGAGCCTGCAAAAAAACAGATAAAGATTGCCCGGAGATAAACGACTTACCGATACATATAAGTGAGGTAGATGGAACATTCTGGTGATGTCTTCATTGTTTTATAGAACATTCAATTTCTTGTTTGTTCCAGAAACCTATAAAATTATTAATAGAGGTAATAAAGGTGGCGGCGACTCACCAAGGTGCAGTCGTAAACAGGAGAGAGTTGATGTTATAAACAGATGTAAACAGATCGCTGTTTGTTGTGGTCATTGACCTTGGTAGATTGTGATTTTGTATGTAACGTAATTCTGCTGTAATCTGCTTCTGTAAAAAATGAACAGAATGTATTTCTACAGAAATAAAGAATATTTAGAATTTCTGCAAATTGGACTTCTAATTCTACGAACCCAAAAAGTCACAATTGGTGTCCGGTGTCAGGAGTGAGACATTCAGTCATGGATGCCACATTGGAAAAGATTTTACAGAAAATGGAAGAAATGAAGAGCGCTAACAACCACATCACCGAGAAGATGGAAGAAATGAAGGTCGAATTGACAACAAAAACAGAAGCAGCAAATAACAACCTGGCTGCAAAGTTGGAGACGACAAATTACCATCTGACTGCAATGAAGGCCGAATTAACCACAGAAATGAGAGCAGCAAACGACAGGCTGGCCACGGAAATGAAGGTGGCGAAGAAGGCTCTCGCCGCCAAGTTTGAGTGTTGTGTTTAACGCCCGCTTTTACTACATACGGCACAGCAGGCGGTGACACTGATGATGCATGAGATGAAGATGGAGCACCGATGGAACGAAATGGCGAGGAAAACCGGAGGTCCCGGAGAAAACCCGCCCCAACGCCTTGTTGTCCACCACCATTCTCACTCTGCGGTCGCCTGGGATCGAACCTGGGCCGCCTTGGTGAGAGCCAAGCGGTCTAACCACTGAGCCACGGCGTGGCCTCGCCAAGTTTGAGGAACAGCTGGCCGGCGTGAGGGATGACGTCATGGGCTGGGCAGGCGGATGGGCCAAGTGCACGAGAGCGACGAAGAGCTGGCGAACCGCTTCAATGGCCTAGAGGGAAAGGCCGACAGTAACGCCAAGGCCCTGATCGCTATGGTGGAAGACGTCGAAGGCCTGGCGAACCGCATTAACAACCTAGAGGGAAAGGCCGACAGAAACACCAAGTACCTGGACGCCATGATAGAGGACATCGTCGGCAGGAGTTTGAAGGACTTGAAGGCCGTTGCACAGGGACGCGACACATCTGTGCGCGCCAAACCTACCAAATACGACGGGGCGACAACTTTGGAAGTCTTCTGCCGCCAGTTTGACACAGTGGCCAAGCATAAGTGGTCACCAGAGGAAAACGCCGCACAGCTAATAACCAGCCACCAGGGTCGGGCCGCAGAAGTCCTAATCGCGGTCCAGACAACAGCGACGTCCAAGGACATCTGGGAAACCGCTTTGGAAACCACCGCTTAGCCGCAGCGTTCTACAGCCAGCTAAAGTCAAGGTCACAGCACCCAGGGGAGACTCTGCAGGAGTTCGCCCTGGCAATCGAGCAGCTGGCCAGTAAAGCTTTAGTCGACCTCCCACCAGAGTTCGTATCCCAGGAAGCCGCCTACACCTTTGTCGACGGGGTACGAGACACGGAGATTCGTCAGCGCCTAATGCTCGGCGACTACAAAACCATTCATAAGGTGCTAACGGCAGCATTGAGGATGGAGGCGGCCACGGTGACAGCTACGCCGACTTCCAGAACAAGGATTATCCGCTATAATGGAGACCGAAGACCAGTCGAGGGATACCGGCGAGGACCTAGAAGCCTGTGTTGGGAGTGTGGACACCCAGGACACCTGGAGAGAGACTGTCCACACCAGGAAGAGCAGCCAGAAAATGAGTAAGGGCCGCCGTGGAGAGAGGCACGTCGGCACCATCACCACCATCCCCTCGAATGACACTGCGCGCCGTCAGCCGGCGTATGGATGGCAGCTTCTTGGTGGACGTTTAGGTTGGAGGGAAGCCGTGCTGCCTGCTGGTGGACACTGGGCCAGCCGTGACCAATATCAGACCTGACGTGGTCATGTGTCTGCCGTCCAGGAAACCAAGCCGACCATAACAGCTTGTGACGGCATCGAGCGACACGTTGCCTGTGGAGGAGACCCTACTGAAGTTGACCTTGGTACGGAGTGCCGTGCGTCTGTGGGTGTTCGTCGCGAAATTGGCTGAGGAGGTCATACGGGGATTGGATGCCCCCAGGAGCCACGAGGCGACGGTCCACGTAGGAAGGTCCTGCGGCTCAATGGAGAAGAGGTTATACTCCGGCAACCTGAAGAGCACCCTGGAATCTGACAGAAGACGTGGTTGTCCCCACAAGAAGCGAGGTGGTTGTGACGGCGCGACTGGAAGGCCAGCGAGCGAAGAACATGATGCTGGACCAGAAGACGCCTATGCACGGACTCTGTGTAGCCAGGACATTATTGCCGTGCCGATAGCTGGTGCCAGTGAGGCTGCTCAATCTTACAGACACCGATAACTACATCCAGGCCGGACGGAGTTGTGGACATGCGAGCCCGTGGTCAGCGGTGGAAGGCTTATTGGAGAGGGCGGCCGACCACCTGACCGCCGAACAGCTGGAGGAAGTTCGACAACTGCTGAGACGATACCAGCGCGTCTTCAGCCAAGGTAACAGTGACTCCGGCCGCACGGACAAGGTGCTTCACCGCATTGACACCGGAGACGCCCGACCTATTCGGCAACCAACTAGACGCGTTCCGCTGGCAAAACAAGCGGTGGTACGGGATATGCTAGATGACAGGAAATCCAGGGGGGTAATTGAATAGTCTGACAGCCCTTGATGTTCCCCTGTAGTTCTGGTGACGGAGAACCGCAAGCTAAGCTTCTGCGTGAACTACAGGAAGCTCAAAGCTGTCACCCGGATGGACTGTTTCCTCTTACCCCAGATTGACGACACCCTGGACACGCTAGCACTGTGTTTCTCAACCCTGGACCTGAAGTCGGATTACCGGCAGGTGGCTCTAGACCAAAGGGACAAGGAAAAGACTGTATTCTCGAAAGGCCAAGGGCTTTGGCAGTTCACAGTTATGCCCTTTGGCCTCTGCAATGCGCCAGCTACCTTCCAATGCCTTATGGATTTGGTAATGAGTGGGATGACTTATGACGCCTGCCTGCAATACCTGGACGACATCATCATCATCATCATCATCATCATCATCATCATCATCATCATCATCATCATCATCATCATCATCATCATCATCATCATCATCATCATCATCATCATCATCATCATCATCATCATCATTATCATCATCATCATCATCATCATCATCGGTAAGACCTCCGAAGACCACCTGGAAAACCTAAGCAAGGTTCTAGAGACTGCAGGCGACCAATTTGAAGCTGAATGCAAAGAAGTGCCAGCTCTTCCGCAAGGAAGTCAATTACTTCGGCCACATAGTCCTACCAACCAGAATGGCCATAGACCCGGAGAACACACAGGCCGTGAGAGTTTGGCCTCGGCCAAAGGATAAGAGAGAATTGCTCATTTTCCTAGGGCTGTGCAGTTATTACCACCGTATCATTAAGGGGATTTCCAACATCGCCAAGCCCCTCACCCAACTGACACAAGAACACCAGTCTTATGCGTGGACGGAGGACGCCGAAGGCGCATTCCAGCAGCTGAAGAACATGCTTTGCAGTGCTCCTATTTTGGGATTTCCACATCCAGGCGGCGCTTTCATTCTGGACACTGACGCCAGCAACCATTGCATTGGAGGTATCCTATCGCTAGTCCAGGATGGCCACAAGCGGGTGATAAGCCTACTACAGCAAGACCCTGTCCAAGGCAGAGGACTACTGCGTCACAGGACGAGAGTTACTGGCGGTAGTAGAGACCTTGGAGCACTTCCACAAATACCTATATGGTCAGCCATTCCACCTGAGGACTGACTACTCCACCCTAACCTGGCTACTTAGTTTTGGGAACCTGGAAGGCCAGACAGCCCGTTGGGTACAGAGATTGCAGGAGTACGACTGCACCTCTGAACATCGTAGAGGGAAGAGCCTAGGTAACGCAGACGCCATGTCCCAAAGACCTTGTCCAGAGGAGTGCGGCCAATGAACAAGAGTGCAAGAGGAGCACCATGCTGCAGCTGTCAGAGTGGTCACGGCAGTGCCTGCGGATGGCTGAGATAGCGCAGACCTGAGGCGGGAGCAGCTGGCAGACGCAGACTTGGAGCCACTTTGAGGTAAGTGGAGGCAGGGACGAGACCAACCTGGAAGGACGTGCACCGACGAATGCCATATACAAGTCCTACTGGGCCCAATGGAACTCACTGATGACAAGAGAGGGCGTGCTGTTCCGGGTATGGGAATTGTCCAATGGGAAGACGCACAGAGAACAGTTGGCGCTTCCCCGAAGTAAGGTACCGGATGTCTTGGAGGAAGTGCACGCCGGTACTTCAGGAAAACACCTTGGAGCAAACCAAATAATCGACAAACTCTGACACCGCTACTACTGGCTGAGGCTCCGAGCAGACGCTTAGAGATGGTGCCATCTGTTCCGAATAGTTTATTGGTTGTAATTTATAGTGTAAGATGTGAGGATTGCCACAGAATATATATTGGAAAAACAAAAAGAAACCTAGAAATAAGGATGAAAGAATACATGAGATGCATAAAATACAAACAGACAGATAAATCAGCCATAGCCCATCATTTCTGGTCAAAAAGTCATATTTCCAAAGACAAAACTTTTGGTACCGGCGAAAAAGTATTGGGAATTAACAGTTTGGGAAAATATACACATTTTGAAGAATAAAAAGAGAGCCATGAACTTTGAAATACCGATAGTAGATGATGTCATTCAACTCACTGAACAGCGCCAGGAGAGGGAGGCGGTCACAGGAAGAACTAGTTGAACATCAGCTGATGATGAGGACGTGGGGTCTCTGAAATATGTCCTAATTTTTAAATGTAAGGGGAGCTTAAGTATTTTTACAGTTTGAAAAGTGTTTTTAAAAGGTTTTATTAATGAAGCTCCACTGTTTATAAATACTTCTATTTATAGTTTTATTTTATTAGATTTTTTGTTTTTTCCAGAAATACCTAGAATTATCAATAGAGTTAATTATCAATAGAGGTATATAAGGTGTGGGCGACTCACTTTAGTGTGGTATCGCTATGTTGACGACATTTTTGCAATAGTACCTAAAAAACTCATACAAGATGGTCTTAAACTTTTGAATATACAAAATCCAGCTATAAAATTTACATTGTGCTCCCCTTTTTGCACATCAAGATCAAAAAAATGAACAACAAACTCACTTTTGGTATCTACAGGAAACCGACACACACAGATAATTACATTAAGAACAACAGTTTCAACCCAAAACAACACCAACATGCCATTTTCAACAGTTTAATCTTTCGGATGATCAACTTTCTACTAAACAGAGAAGATTATCAAGAAGAATACCTACACATAAAAAAGTAACTATATCTAACGGTTTCAACCCAAATTTAATAGACAAAACTGTTAACAGACTCAACAAAGCTAAGAAAATAAAAGAAACCACCACCCTAGAACCTACAGGAGAACAAGAGAAAAAACTTTTTAAAAAATTCACCTTCCACCCATCAGCCTATAACAAATTCCAAAAAATCTTCTCAAAACACAACATAACTCTTGCACCTCAAAACAGGTTTAATATCAGAAATTTGTTAAAAGGCCCTCCCAAAAATTCAATCACTACCAAAGAAAAACCAGGAATCTATGAGATCAAATGTGAAACTTGCCCTAAAATTTATATAGGAAAAACAAAAAGAAATATTAACATCAGAACTAAAGAACATATGAGAAACATTAAAAATGGTGAAACAGAAAAATCAGCAGTGGCTTTTCATTTTTTGAATACTAGACATGACATCAATTTGGAAACATCTCTAATAAAATACGTTAATCACCCCATAGACCTTTCCGTATGGGAAAAAATCTTCATTAACAAAAATCGTCATAGAGTCATGAATTTTGAAACTCCACCACCGGACATCTTTGACAAGTACATCACGCCATCTATTGACAATACGGAGAAAGAAGAAACCACTACAACTTGCACTAGTCGAGTATCAGCTGAGGATAGGAGCAAGAGCTCTTGAAACATGTCATGTGAATAAACAGTGTGAGTGAAGCAATGTGTCAGTAAATTCTCGATTCAATTTTGTACTAGTTTGTGCTTCACTGCCCCTACGCTTCTTTCAAGTTTATACTTTGAATTAACTCTTAACTGCATTTTTGCTATTGGAAACATAGTGTGCAAGCATTTCAATATATAAAATAAGCTCAAATTTTCATACATTGTCAACATTTAGAAGTACACCATATAGGCTTTTAAGTACAGTAAACGGTAAATAAAACCATGTAACTCCATGTTTTAACTCTTTAAATACTTCTACACTTCTGCCACTTCCTCCTTGATGAGTCTCCGGAGTATGAGTGTGTGTGTGTGTGTGTGTGTGTGTGTGTGTGTGTGTGTGTGTGTGTCGCGATGTTTGAGAATTCATGCTTCTCCTGTATGTCTTCTCGTAATTCTGCAAGCTCTGTGCTGTACTGTAGCTTCATGCGGAGATGAAGTCATGAGCTCTGTAAGAAGTTCCTCTAAGTTGGTCAGTTTGGCCATTACGACCAGGAACTTCGAATGGAGAACCCGAACGGCCTCCCCTAGGCCCTGGACTTCCTCCCAGAGCTGCTCCTGGCTGATAGAGTGAAGTGCTGTTGGCTGTTGCGGTTGCTGAGGTGGCTAGAGTACTTTTTGATTTCCTCAATTACACATTTAGAAGCAAATTACAGAGAAATTGCAAGACTTTGTGCATCAATAAGATAATTCCTAAAAGAAGCACTGATGAAGGAGTTAACTAACATTAATATATCTGTAATACAGCACATTGCTAGAAATAATCTAGCAGTTGTTGCTAGATTGCCTGCATTAAATCTTGTTGCTGAACTTGAAATCACAGTGAAGTAATTTTAATTACAAAAAATAAGTGTTTACAGAAAATATTTGATATATTTAAAGCACACATCTAAAAGTTAAATATTATAATGGACTACTGGTTTCAATTTTTTTAATACTATGTAGAACACTAATTTTGCTCTCAATAACTTGTGTATAATCTTAATGCAGTCAACAATCAACTCAGAAGTTAAGAATAAAAAGATTCATGCGGTGTCACAACCTTCACCAACTTTAGCCATTTCAGGTGATGTTATCCATGCTGTATTTGGGCTTCGATGTACTGATGTGCAAACAACATTTTCATTCAATGGCCATACCTAAAAAAAAAGTAAATGAAAAGTTAATATGCACTTTCAAAAATTGCTATAATATCACACACTTTACTGACATGTACAGTACTCAAGTATGAGCTTATACACCTTAAAAATGTTTAGTACCTATACAGCTAAAAATTAAAGTACAAATATAAGAGCATCAGTCCAAGTTATAACTTACTACCTTTGCTTATAACTTCCAATTGGCTTTTACCTTTCATTTGGACAGTGATTACTTATTACTGAAGTATGTAGGTAATATTTCAAAATATGACAAATGGTTAGAGCCGGACTGAAAAATTCAATATCATGGCCATGATTTGAACCACGGATCTTCCGGTCTCCATTGGGTTGCTCTTAATCATTGAGCTATATGGCCAACATGCCGACATGACATTAAGTTCTCCAAATGACTTGTATTTTCCCTAGTAAACCACTAGGGGTTCTCATACACAAGATACACACTGTTCATGGCAACTTACTATTGTAAGTACTTAAGTCCCAGGCTTCATAGTTCCATTTTTATTATGTTAAATGAAGGAAAGTAGTCATTCTTTCTGTGTATACGATAGATAGTCGGATAGATAGTCAGACTGAAAAATTCAATGCCATAGCCTGTTCTTTGGAAACCAGAACAAAACACTTTCGTAACATTAAGTATAAACAGACAGATAAATTGGCCTTAGCAGATAATTTTTGGTCATTTAACCATGAAATAAATCCTGAAGTAAAATTATTAAAACAATTAAATGTTCTGATAGATTTAATAGTGTGTGAAAAACTATTTATTTTAAAAAATAAACATTGTGTAATGAATTTCGAAATACCAGCAATTGATTCTATTTTTAGGTTTGTTTCGTTTTCAGATGTTGGTAATACTAAAAAAACATAAGAAAGGCACGGTAACCATTTTCCTTGATAAACGGAGTTTATCTGTGTACCGAGTACACAGACGATTTGTTTGCAAAATCGATTTCCATTTGAAAAGAAGTATCAACACCAAGTTGTTAAGATATATGAAGCCTAAGTGGCAAATATTTTTATTTGTGTAATAAATAGCTACAATTCTTATTGCATAGAAAAAAGAATACATATAAATACATAAATGCTACACATACACAAAACTATTTGCTTTACCAACCAACCAGGTTCCTCAAATACTGTTATAATGCACACTGACGTTGTAGTGGTTTATCATATTATGAGCAACCACTACTAAGTAGTAATGGTAGATGGAATGACCACAACATTAATGTTTCAGTTAAGGGAAAAGTGGTGGTGAATGCCAAAAAGTCATATTTAGAGAAAATTCCAGAAATTCAAATTAGTATAATACAAATAAAAATATTTGCAAATTATAATCCACTTATCTTAAGAACTTTATGTTAAAACTTCTTTCTTCTTTTTTCAAATTGATTTTGAAGGCATAATAAGGCATATATATAATGACGAATGCAAAATGCCTTCAAAATCAATTTGAAAAAAGAAAGAAGTTTTAACATCAACTTTTTAAGTTAAGTGGATTATAAGCTGCAAATATTTTTATTTGTATTATACTAATTTGAATTTCTGGAATTTTCTCTAAATATGACTTTTTGGCATTCACCACCACTTTTCCCTTAACTGAAACACTAATGTTGTGGTCATTCCATCTACCATTACTACTTAGTCTCACTCGTAGATAATCAGATTTCCTTACTATTTGCAGCTCTTTCCCATCCAGATGCCACTTTTCCTCCTTTATTTTATGGTCCCTTTTAATTGCCACTGTCTTTGACTTCTAAACATTCTCCGGCCCAACTTCTTGCAAAATTCACATCCAATCAGCTTCATATCCTATCGAAATAGAACCTACCTAGTGGTGGAACCTACCTAGTCATCTGCAAAAAGTAATCCTGGTATTTCTGTTGTATATTATAGATAAATATAACCTCTCCTTATCCAATTCTTTGAATATATCAATGAAAAGGTTAAATAGTATAGGGCTGAGTTAAAACTCCCTTAGCCCCATATTGCTTGCAACCCTTCCCGTATTTCATCCCTATTAAATCTAATACTAAACTTATTGTTCACATATATATTCTGAATTGCTCTGATGTATTCTGAACTTAATCTCTTGTTTCTCAGTTTAATTCATAATGCTTTTCTATCTAAAGTGACAAATGGTTTCTCCTCTAGATCAATAAATGCCATATATACTTTAAATATTTTTCTACTATTGATTTTATAACAAGAATCTGTCTAGTATTCTCCTTACTTTTCTGAATCCTACCTGGAATACCAGTAGCACTGAATTTTTTAGTCTGACTATATCCATTCTGAAAACTTATTTTCTTCCTCTGCCCAGAAATGCATCTTCTCGCTAAAATCCCTGAATAAGTCTTTCCTAAGATTGGCAAAATAATACCCCGGTAATTGACTGCATCCTTGACTTCTCCTTTCCCCTTATAAATAGGTACAATTATACTACTCTTCCAATTTTGGAGCACCTTCCCTCCCTTGAATATACATCTCTACTCTTTATCCATTTTTTTCAACTTTATTATGTTTTAATCCTTTCATTTCACAGACCTCTGTTGTAGATATTTACTTATCTAAACCATCTATATAACCTACATCTAAAGCCAACAAGTTCATGTTTGTTACTTTGGTTCCCCAACCTAGTAGCTCTGATCTTCCACATTGGACCTAGCTCTAAAACTTGAATTGAAATTGACAACTAGCATGAACTCCTTGAACTACCTCAAAATTCATTAATGCATGATCAATATTTGATGAATAAAGAACATACAAGTAGTCTACTACATTCTGGTCACTGCTACTCAGAAATGTAAATTCCCCTATCCTATCTTTTCCCTTTATTCCATTACATAAATCCAAATTACTTCCTTCACAAAATTGCAATGATTTTCTATGTTCTTTATTAACAATTTTATATCTACTTTGTTGTTCATTTCCTGCCATACATATGCCTTTCTCAGTCCTCATTTGAGGCGCTAACAAATTTCCCTGGCATTAAAATTGTACTTAAACTATCCGTATATCAGTGTGCTTATTATATAGTACCTTCATGTGCTGGTTTCATTTACAAAATAATTTGGGATTATAAAATTCAGGTGTACTCAGTGGGTTATATGCAATGCTTAAAGTCACCTTGTCAGCTCTCCCTTGTATGCTTGCGGCTATTATCCACTGCACTTCAGCATCACATAACGCTTCCACTGCCATAACCGGAAAATATCTCTTTATAAAATCTCACACCCGCTGATGCTCTTCCCCTCTGGCTGATGTTATTACCTTTTGGCTGTAATAATCATATCCCTCCATGATAATGTCCACACTTTTCCATAACCAAGTCTCCACAACAGCAAGTATATCAGCCACGTTTAACTACTTAATTTCACCATTACTCAACTTGTTCCACAAACCCTCGGAATTCTGAAGTAAAACCACCAAAAATTTGTCCTATATTAGACCTTCCTTTCAAACAGAATCTCTCTTTTTTAGCTCTGCTTATTTCACCTTCATCCTATACCGCATCCTCCACTTGCATTATACTACCACTTGGAGTTGACACTGCACTGATATTGCCCTGGTGCTTAACACCCCTGGCACTATTGCTTCTATAGCTTAATTTTTCGAATCATCATTCATCTGTTTCGATGGTATAACACCTTTCCCGGCAATTCCATCAGCTGATCTCCAAGATCATACATTTCCCCTCTTCTGACAACACACCTTGCATCATCATTTGTTCTTTGCGCCACTACTCTCTCTTACATTACCTCCCATATCTCAGTAATTTGAGTCCCTCCTTTTCTCCATTTCCAATGTTTGTTATCTCTCTTGTTTCTTGTACTTGTGATTCCCATGTCAAATTCTGCTGAGACATATCCTGCCAGACACCGCCAATATACAAAGAATGTGCTCTAACAAATGCCTTCTTTCCTTCTTCTTTGGCTAGCTTTCTATTGCATTAAAGCTTTTTTTTATTCCCTTTGCTTTTTGCCCTAGTCATCTTCAATAAAAATTCTTATTCCTCCTAACTTTAATGCATTATTAACCTTTTCCACTTTAATTGTTTTGAGTTTTACAATTACAGACCTTGAATTTGTTTCCCTTCTTCCAAAACAAATGAATCAATTCTTTCCCATTCTGCTATTCAGTTGTCAGACTTTTCCTCACAAGTTCCTTCTTTATTGCCAGCACCTTTTATCTCTCTTCTCCTAACGTCCAAAAATTATTGCACTCTTCTTTCTGTTGTTGTCTTGTATTTTTTTTCATTACTTCTAATACATATTCTTCTACTTTTATTTCGAAATTTGCCATTTCTTTTTTATTTCTTCTACATTTGCAACAAATCTTATATAAATTCCTTTTTTCCCATTTGCTTTATTTGTACCAAAGTCCTACACTACTCCTTTAGCATTGTCCCGCACTACATCATCTGTCTCCAGTCTGGGATTCAGCTACACTCCGCTGATTATCAGTAGAAACCCCAGAACTACCATCTTCCATAACCATGCCAATATTTCCCCTTATTCTAATTCCCATTTTTCCTCAATCTCCCTCTGTTAAATGCACCAAAACGTGCACGATAACTTTTGAGCGAAACACCCACTGTAGAACTGACATAATGCACATCCTCTCTAAAGCATTCCTTGCCAGCAATTACAAGAACAACTAAGTAGGAGTTACAGTATTTGCTGACAGCCCACCTCAGTAGCGTAGATGGTAGCATGTCTTCCTCACGTTCAAGAGGTCCCAAGTTCGAATCTCGGTCAGGGTGAGTTACCTGGATAAGGTTTTTCCGGGGTTTTCCCTTATCCTTCAAGACGAATGTCAGGTAACTCTAAGCTCCATGGACCCTGGACTCATTTGAGCATCATTTCACCCAATTCATTCACCGTCCGATATGGCTTAACGTTGGAGAACGTAAATTACAAAAACAAAAAACAGTATTTGCTGACATTTAGGCCAATTTATTAGTCAGCACTTGGTGGTGCCTCTAACATAAAACGAAGACAATTCAAGACTGTTGAAGAGTCATATATACCTGTTTTGAATGGTCAAGTAACTCCTTGAAATGTGATGAAAGAAAACATTTAAGAGATGCAACCATAAAAAATTAAGGAACTGCAGGAACTGCTGAAGTTATAGGTGAAAATTCATAAAAGTTAATTTGGAGATCTGGAGGATAAAGATTTCAACTGCAAATACTGTAAAATGGGCTGGCCTAAAGCTAAATTTGGTAGGTGCATGTGTCACTTTCCTCAAAATATCTTATGAGGTAGTTCAGTATTTTTAACATATTACATAAAGCATATTAATGAAAAGTCTTATGTAAAACAATCTAATAGGATGAACACATTTACAAAGCTATGTCAGTTTTTAGATAGTATTACTTATGTACGGAAAATGAGTATAGGAAACAGTAGAGTTTTGATCATAAAACAAGATTATGGAAGCAGGTAAGTACCGCCAAACATATTTTAAGAAGCAATTTTATTGATGGTTTTCTAAACACTGTATTACATCTAAACTGCACAGAGAGAGAAGATGGAGGGAACGACTGTGATCCAGTAGTAGCAAGACAAAAATTGAAAAGGGAAAATAAAGGAGGGAGATAATAGAGCAGGAAGGACAAAGCAAGGGAGAAAGGAAGGAACGTGAAGAATTTCAGCACTTAAAACAATAATGCATGCAGGACTACGGGTTCTGCAAGTTTATGACTGCATATTGCCATGTTCAACTACCTATGTAACGCAGCCCAAAATATCAAGCAAGTTATCATATTTTATGCCACGTACAATTGAACATTTAAAGGACAACAGAAACACTTGAATTAGCTTATAATATGTTAGGAAAGAAATTATTTTCCCAAAATATTTATCATCTATAATTTTAATACAAAACATGTCTAATCTTAAAAAAATGTCTTTCTTAAGTCAAGGATGATTTTATTTCAGAGATAAAAATTTCTTGTATATCTTTGAAGGTCACAATAACTACCCAGTACTGGAAAACTTTAGAACAGTTAAATTAATCAAATTTTAACTTTAGAAATGAACTCCAAACTGTGGTATTTCACTTTTTACCATATTAATACTTTAGTCTCTTCCTTTTTCAATATATGTCAGGATTGTATTCTATTTAAAAGCAAATATACACATGAACAAATTAAAATACTAAATTGGTTCTATTCATTCATATGTTTTTCTTCAAGACCGCCATCAGCTTGACATGTTAGCAGCTTAATGATGTAGATTTTTTCACCTATTGCATATCTGACAGAAAATGCCAGCACAAAAACAAACACTAAATTTACATTCATTATTGTAGCATATTTAGCTTACTTTATACAAACTCAAATTATGAATCATAATGCTTTAATCTTGCCCTGTCTTGCAGTATTATGGGAGCAATTTCAGCTGTCATTTGCAGGAAAACAAGTTATATTAACATTATTTGATCTAATAAATATAATGACAATCTGTTTCTAAAAATAACTTACTTTTGGATCTCCCATTCTCGATTATCCAAGGGACACACCTGTCTAGTCTTGAGCCACCGAGAGATACAATGGAAGTGGAATGCATGCTGTAGAAACAAAAATCAAACAGCTAATAACAAAACAAAAAGATGTAAATAAGAAGGCAGTGGATAAGGATCTTTGTGCTGTGTTATGAACAGGGTGTAGTTTTTAAACGTCTGTTTGATGGAATAATTTCCATGGATTATCCTCAAAATAGTACAGGAAACATATTTTGCAATAGCAAGGGATGAACAATGCCACATATATACAACTGCATTACATCTTGTGTTTCTCACACTTTAAGATTATACAAATTTTGCTAAATTATCTACAGTTTCAGTTTGTGGAGCAACTTAAAATAGCAATTTTCTCATAATCAGTTTCTTTTATTTTTTTCAGATTTAAAGCTATAGCATAACAGAACACAATAGTGCATAACCAATTAATCTCTCCACCAAAAAAGGCAGCAAAAATGTATGTAAAATACTGATAATTACTGTTATTTAAAAATACTATGCATATATTTAATTTGTATTAATGATATAAGGAGGCCACAATAGACCACAGTAAATTAATTTTTATCATTTTACTAATTTTGAAAACTGATAAACAGTATCACTTTTCCTATGAGTAAGGACTATGATACAATGAAGCATCAAATTAATATAATTTTGAGTCTGACTAGTACTCAATGCTCCAAATATTGTTAGTGTTTACCTAGAACACATTTCATTACGACCTTCCTTACATCCTCAGCTAATGTTGTAACAAAACATGTTCTAGGTAAACTCCAGCAATGTATGGAGCATTGAATACTAGTTCTACTCAAAATTATATTAATATCACTTTCACTTGTCACATTATATGAGACTGTTCAATAAAGAATAATCATAATTTTTTATGGTCATAATTTTTTGCACTAAAACTCAATCTTATTATATTCTGTTAGCTTAATATGAAACATGCCGTAGTAGTCTCATTGTTGGTACTCCTGGTTCCCGCCTGTGAGAACCAGGCAAGTTCAGACGCGTTCAGTATCGCCTAACACTGCAATGGAGGTAACACGCGAGGAACAATATGCGGCTTTGAAATTCTGCTTTGGTCTCAACAGATCTACAGACGAGGCCTATACAATGTTACAGGAGGCCTATGGAGAGTCTGTTCTTCCTTACAGCACAGATCAAAGGTGGTTCAAAATGTTTAAAGAGGGAAGACAATCAATTCCAAAGGAAGGTGGATCCGGTGCTTCAGTACTGCTCTTACGGGAGAAAACATCAACACTGCTACTGCCATTGTGAGAGAGGATGGACGAATTACCTTAAGATCCCTTTCTGAAATACTGAACATTTCATTGGGTGCCACCCACACCTTGGTGACAGAAACATTACACATGAGATGTGTTCGTGCGAGATGGGTTCCAAGACTGTTGATTCCCGAACAAAAGGACTTTTGCATGCAGTTAAAGTTGATGTTAGAGGAAGAACTGGAGTTTCTTTCAAATGTTATCACTGCTGATGAAACTTGGCTACATCGTTTTAATCCTGAGAGCAAACACCTAAGCTCAATGAGGAAATCTCCATCACCAACCCCCCAAAAAGCAAAAGTGGTTGCTTCTGCTGGGAAAGTTATGGTCGTCTCATTCTTTGATATTCATTGATTGGTTTATCAGCATGTTGTACCTGCACACACATCAGTAACTGGACAATACTAGAGGGATGTCCTGAAAATATTGCAAGTCCATATCAGGTGCAAAAGACCACATTTCCGTGAAACAGGCTGGATGCTGAACCACGATAATGCGCGGCTGCATATTGCCAATGTTGTTGCTGAATATCTTGCAAAAATCAACGTGAAGTGCATCCCTCACCCTCCCCATAGTCCAGATTTAGCCCCCATGTGATTATTTGCTATTCCCTAACTTGAAGAAACACCTTCGTGGAAGGCATTACCCATCATCAGAAGCAGTGGTGAAAGCAGGGGAGGCGATTTTGAAGGATCTCTCAAAAAATGGCTTCCAGCATATCTTTGAAGACTGGCACAAATGCTGGGACAACTGCATCGCTTTCAGGGGAGACTATTTTGAGAAGGACAATCAAAATTATGAGGATGAGTAAAGGTACATTGTCAAAAAAAAAAAACTGTGATCATTCTTTATTGAACAGCCCTCGTAGCTTTAAGACTGGTCCACAATAGTAAGAAATGGAAACCAGAATGGGTGTGATAAAACTAACCAATATATAGTACAAAGTGTGCATTTACAACATACAAGAAGCTTAACAGACACTCTGGAATAGAAATAGGAGAGTGGTGAATTCGACTTTTCCATTTCCATTCCATGGGCAGCATAATGGATGTAAATTGAATACTGCTGTTTTCATGTAAGAAATTATTCATGAAAGCCATGAACAGCAACTGCCATTAGATCATTTTCCATACTCAAACCAACACCTAGAATGATGCAAACTAATGCAAATGACTTTGCTACATCTCACCTTTCAATGGTGTAAACATTATTTATTTATGAATGCTTTTAATTGTGTTTTTCCAAGGCAATGAAGACAGTAACTAGTTACCCTGTTAATGACTATCAGTAAAAAATTATTGAGTTTGAATCACACCATTTATTCACTACATGTGCTTGGTATCATTTATCAGAAACTAAATACCTTAATCTGTTTAATCTCCACCAGAAATTGTTAGTGGCACTATCAATATAATACACCACCTGTCTATTAATTATCCACTTTACTATATATATGAAACTGAGATTACATGCGTCTTTTGTGATGTTAAGACATTAATGTGTGTTTGAATGGTGATCATTTTTGTCATTAATAATACTGCCTTTTAATATCTCATTACCATATTTTACCTAACGTGCCACAGAACATTTAATTTCAGTCCTGTTGATGTTGCAAATAATGATGTATTTTTCTTAGTTAGTGAAAATAAAAATAACCAGCTATGAACAAATAACGTCACAATTTCCAAAATTGGCTTTCTACAATCTTAACAATGTTGTCCCTGACAAGCATTTCCATTCCCATGGTATTGTAAACCATTATCATCTCCTGCTGTTTCCCTTCTTCCCCCCCTAATTCTCATTAACTTTCCTTATTGGCTATGAACCAAACTTTATAGAAACATTAGTTATGAACCAAAATAATTTAAGCTGATAGTTTGAAGTATAATATTTTCTCAATGACTATTGCGTGTTTGGATTTGATGATCTGACATTTTCTCCATTTAATTGGAAACATATACAGAAAACATTTTAATATGGCAAATTATTTTTCTCTTAAAAAGAATAATTTGTAGGTAATAAACACTGTTGGTTAAAATGTCTCAGTGCACCTTAAAACTTAATTTTTATCAACACGATAAACACACTCTGCAAAGTGAATTCTTGTATAAGGTTTTAAGTTGTCTGTAAGGTGTGATGTTATTTTTTGGTAAATAATCTGCATCCAAAGTATTTTAAAAGAAATTGAAACAACATCTTGAACTCTAATAATTATCGAACAGCATTTTAGGCACCTCAATGTTTCTTTCGCACAAAATTATATACACTTTTATTCTGTGTAACAACAGTATTCTGCAAAGTAATAATAAGAATTCACTAGTATAAGAAATCATGGTGTCCTAATGAAAATAGCTCATATTCAAATTATAGATATTCAGAAATGCAGAAAGAAGAAAACCAAGTTTTGCCCCCCATTCATTTTTGTAAAATACTGTTTGTTACATTTTACGGGTGATTATGAAATCTACTTTTTTCAATACTACCAAGCACTGAATTAGTTTCAGATCTTTATCCACTGCTTAAATTCAACAAGAATAACTAAACAGCAAAGCAAGAAACATAAGTAAAATTATTAAAGCAAAACAGGAAAAATCTTTGAAAAGTGTAGTACTACCAGTGTCTTTTTTTTAAGTGTAAACATTTAGGACTAATATTAATACAATTCAGTGTGATAGAGTATATTCATATGAAAAAACTGAATCATTATCATGATTTGAACTATTGCTATTTAATTTAAAATTCAATGCTCCTTTAACGCATTAGTGCCATGCAAAACAGCAGCACTTCAAATGCTGATTAAAACTTCTGTTTTTGTATATGAAACTCATTCCAACTCAAGACAGCATACAAGCTTTGTATTCTCACATGAACAGAAGCAGACTTAACAGTTACTTTATGAAATGGTATACTGTCACGAAGCCGTTATCTACGATAGCGCTGCCTGGGTACACAAAGAGCCGGCAAATAAAGATAGCTGAGATAAAGGACTTGCCGGCATAGATTAAGTTACGCTTCTGGAAGGTGATAGATTATTCAGTTTCTTTACTGTTCTGGAATAGTCTCGAATTTATCATTTGAGGTATTTAAGAAGTTGACGACTCGCCAAGAGTCAGTGGTGAACAGATGTTTGTGTAACACGAGTGTTGTAGACAGAGGTAATCAGAACGTTTGTTGTGATCATCGACCTTGGTAGACTGTGTGTGTGTGTGTGTGTGTGTTTGTGTGTGTGTGTGTGTGTGTGTGTGTGTGTGTGACGTAATGTTGTTACGTGAGAAATGACCAGTGTATTTCTAGGAAAATAAAGAACATTTGGAATACCTGCAACTCAGACTTTTAATTCTACGAACCCAAAAAACACAACTGCTGTCAGGAGTGAGACGTACCACTATGGAGGAAACATTGGAAAACATTTTAGTGGAACTGAAAGAAATGAAGACGGCTAACGTCATCACCGAGAGGATGGAAGAGATGTATGCCGAATTAACAGCGAAGACGGAAACGGCAAATAACAACCTGGCCGCGGTACTGAACGAAATGAGAACGACGAACGATAGCCCGGCCCAGATGACCGAATTCACCACGGAGATGAAAGCGGCAAACGAGGCCCTCGCCGAAAAGTTTGAGGAGCCGCTGACCGGCGTGAGGGTTAACGTCACGGAGCTGGGCAAGCGGATGGGTCAAGTGGACGAGCGCGTCTAAGACCTGGCGAGCCGCGTTAACGAGCTGGAAGGAAAGGCCGACTGCAACGCAAAGTTCCTGAACGCCATGGTGGAGGACGTCGTCGGAAAGGAGGTTAAAGGATTTAAAGGTCGATGCGCTGGGACGCGACACATCTGCGCGCGTCAAACCTCCTAAATACGACGGCGCGACAACTTTCGAAGTCCTCCGCCGTCAGTTCGACATGGTGGTCAAACACAAGTACTGGTCACCAGAGGAAGAGGCCGCACAGTTAATAGCCAGCTTCCAGGGACGGGCCGCAGAAGTCCTGAACGCGGTCCAGACAACGGTGGCGCCCAAGGACATCTGGAAGGCCCTGGAGAATCGCTTTGGAAACCGCCACAGCGTACCGCAGCCAGCTGAAGTCAAGGTCACAGCAGTCAGGGGAGACACAGCAGGAGCTCGCCCTCGCAACTGAGCAGCTGGCGAGCAAAGCTTTAGTCGACCTCCCAGCAGAGTTCGTATTCCGGGAAGCCGCCTACACATTCGTTGACGGGGTATGAGAAACAGAGATTCGTCAGCGCCTAATGTTCGGCGACTACAAAACCATCCACGAGGCGCTAACGGCAGCATTGAGGATGGAGGCGGCCAAGGTAACGGCTACCCCGACTTCCAGAATAAGGTGTATCCGCTATAATGGAGACCGAAGGACAGTCAAGGGAGGCCGGCGAAGACCTAGTGGCCTGTGTTGGGAATGTGGACAGCCGGAACACCTGGAGAGCGATTGCCCACACCAGGAAAAGCAGGCGGAAAATGAGTAAGGGTCGTCGTGGAGAGGGGCACGTCGGCGCCATCACCACCATCCCCTTGAGTGACAATGCGCGCCGTCAGCCGGCGTATGGATGACAGCCTCATTGCGGAAGGTTGGGTGAGAGTGAAGCTGTGCCGCATGCTCGTAGACACCGGGACAGCCATGACCATCATCAGACCTGACGTGGCCAAGGATTTGCCGTCGAGAAAACCGAGCCGACCTTACCAGTTAGTGACGGCATCGGGTGACACCTCGCCTGTGGAGAATGAGGCCCTACTGAAGTAGACCTTGGGACAGAGTGCTGTGCATCTGTGGGTGTTCGTCGCAAAGGTGGCTGAGGAGGTGCTACTGGGATTGGATGCCCTCAGGAGCCTCGAGGCGACGGTCGACATCGGCAGGAATGTCCTGCGGCTTAATGGAGAAGAGGCCATACTCCGGAGACCCGAAGAGCGCCTTGGAATCTACAAGGTCATCTTAAAGGAAGACGTGGTTGTCCCCGCAAGAAGCGAGGTGGTGGTGACGGCGCGACTCCAAAGCCAGCGAACGAAGAACATGACGCTGGACCAGAAGACGCTTGTGCACGGACTATGTGTAGCCAGGAGATTGTTGCCGTGCCGAGAGGAGGCGCCAGTGAGACTGCTCAATCTGCCAGACACCGATCACGACGTCCAGGCCAGACGGACGTGCGAGCCCGTGGTCAGCGTAACAGCAATCGACGAGGCATAGGAGGCGGTGCCGAAGCAACAGCTGGGGCCCCGGCTGGAAGGCTTATTGGAGAGGGCGGCCGACCACCTGAACGCAGAGTAGCTGGAGAAAGCTCGACAACTGCTGAGACGATACCAGCGCGTCTTCAGCCAAGGTAGCAGTGACTACGTCCGCACTGACAAAGTGCTTCACCGCATCTACAGTGGACACGCCCGGCCTATTCGGCAACCACCTAGACGCGTTCCGCTGGCAAAAAAGCGGCGGTATGGGTTATGCTAGATGACATGAAATCCCGGGGAGTGATAAGAGAGTCTGACAGCCCTTGGTGTTGCACTGTAGTTCTGGTGACAAAGAGGAACGGCGAGCTAAGCTTCTGCGTGGACCACAGGAAGCTGAACGCTGTCACCCGTGAGGACAGTTTCCCCTTACCCCGGATTGACGAACGCTGGTCACGCTAGCTGGTGCACAATGGTTCTCGACCCTGGACCTGAAGTCTGGTTACTGGCAGGTGGCTCTAGTTCCAAGAGACAAGGAGTAGACTGCATTCTCGACAGGCCAAGGGTTTTGGCAGTTCACAGCTATGCTTTTTGGCTTCTGCAACGCACCAGCCACCTTCCAATGCCTAATGAAATCAGTGATGAGAGGATTGACTTATGACGCCCACCTGTTATGCCTGGACATCATCGTCGGCAAGACCTTCGAAGACCATCTGGATAACCTGAGAAAGGTGTTACAGAGACTGCAGGCAACCAATTTGAAGCTGAACGCGAAGAAGTGCCAGTTATTCCGCAAGGAAGTCAACTACTAGGGCCACATAGTCTCACCAACTGTAGTGGTCACAGACCGCGAGAAGTCACAGGCCGTGAGAGATTGACCTCGGCCAAAGGATAAGCTAGAGTTGCGCAGCTTCCTGGGGCTGTGCAGTTACTACCCCCGTTTTATCAAGGGGTTCTCCTACATCGCTAAAAACCCTCACCCGTCTCACAGAAGATCATCGGTCTTATGTGTGGACGGAGGACGCCAAAGTCACTTTCCAGCACCTGAAGAAGACTCTTTGCAGTGCTCCTATTCTGTGATTTCCACAACCAGTAGACGCCTTCATCGTGGACACCGACGCCAGCGACCATTGCATTGGAGGCGTCCTATCGCAAGTCCAGGACGGCCACGAGCGGCTGATAGCATACTACAGCAAGACGCTATCCAAGGCAGAGAAGAACCACTGCGTCACTCGGCGAACCTGGAAGGCCAGAAAGCCCGTTGGGTTCAGAGGCTGCAGGAGTACGACTTCACCTCTGAACATCATAGAGGGAAGAACCACGGTAACGCAGACCCATGTACCGAAGAGGCCGCCCAGAGGAGTGCGGCCAATGCACAAGAGTGGAAGAGGAGCGTGCCGCAGCTGTCAAGAGTGGTCACGCCAGTGCCTGCGAATGGTTGTGATAGCGCAAGCCTGAGGAGGAAGCAGCTGGTGGTCGCAGACTTGGGGCAACTCTTGAGAGAAGTGGAGGCACGGACAAGACCAACCTGGGAGGACATCGCTCCAAGTAGTGCCACATACAAGTCGTACTGGGCCCAATGGGACTCGCTGAAGATCAGAGAGGGCGTGCTGTTCCGGGTATGGGAATCACCTGATATGAAGACGCAAATAGAACAGTTCTAAGATCCCGGAAGACATGGAGGAAATGCACGCCGTTACTTCAGGAGGACACCTGGGAGCAAACCGGACGATCGAAAAACTTCGGCAGCGCTACTACTGGCTGAGGCTCCGAGCAGATGCTGAGAGAAAATGTGTAGTGTTTAACGCCCGCTTTTACTACATACGGCGCCGCAGGCGGACATGCTGAGAGATGGTGCCGTCAGTGTCACGTGTGCGCGGCGAGTCGCGGCCCCCAGACTAGGAACCGGGGTCGCATGCAGCAGTACAACGTCGGAGCGCCATTCGAAAGGATCGCCGTCGACATCGCTGCACCATTCCCAGTATCCGAACGAGGCAACAAGTGCCTGATAGTGATCATGGACTACTTCACCAAGTGGCCGGAGGTGTATGCCATCCCGAACCAGGAGGCAAAGATAATCACAGACTGGCTCGTGGAGCAAGTGTTCTGCTGATTTGGGGTGCTGTTAGAGCTCCGCAGCAACCAGGACACAAAATTTGAGTCCAACCTAATGAAGGAGGCACTTGAAAGACTTGGGGTTAACAAGACCAGCACAACACCTCTATATCCCCAGTCGGATGGCATGGTCGAAAGGTACATCAAGACCTTGGAGAAACACCTGGGGAAGGTCGTGGCCAGCCATCAGCAAGACTGGGACGTCAAGGTGCCACTGTTCTTACTGGCCCACCACTCGTCAACACACGACACCACTGAGAAGACGCCAGCCAACTTAATGTTCGGCCGAGAGTTACACCTCCCTTGTGACGTGGCTTTAGGGAGCCCGCCGGAGGCGAATTAGCCAGCAACCGAATATGTGGAGAACCTGGTGGACCATCTACACGACATGCATGAGATGGCTGGTCAGAACATCCAGGAGGCTAGCGACCGCATGAAGATCCGCTACGACAGACAAGGCTGCCAGTAAGGTGACCTGGTCTGGTTGTATCGCCCTACTCGGACCACGACACGTTGCCCGACACTTCAACTGTCGTGCCGGGTGGTGAAGAGGATTAACGACGTGGTCTATCGCATTCAGAAGGTGCCCAGGGGGAAGATGTTGGTGGCACACTTAGATCGTCTGGCCCGCTACGATGGTGCTGTTTGGGACGACCAGCCTTGAGGAGTGAGCAGTGTCGCGTAGCCGTTATCTATGATAGCGCGGCTTGTACACACAAAAGAGCCGGCCAATAAAGATAGCAGAGATAAAGGACCAGCCGGCATAGATTAGGTTACGCTTCTGGAAGGTGATAATAGAATATTCGGTTCTTTATTGTTCTGGAACAGTCTCGAATTTATCATCCGTGAACAGATGTGTAACACGAGTGTTGTAAACAGAGGTAATCAGAACGTTTGTTGTGATCATCGACCTTGGTAGACTGTGTGTGTGATGTAATGCTAGTTACGTGAGAATTGAACAGTACATTTCTATGGAAATAAAGAACATTTGGAATATCTGCAACGTGGACATTTAATTCTACGAACCCACAAAGTCAAAATACATATTTAATAAAGATTAATTATTTCCAGCATGCATATCAAACTCTGATTGATATCAATGCCACTTAGTCCACTAGGAATATAAAGATAAAAAAAAACTTTTCAGATACAAGATGTGCAATAAAAAACAGAAATGCTAAATAACCAAACATTCTCTGCCCTAACCTTCAATGTTTAGGGAAGCAAATGAATAGTGCATCAGGTACAAAGATGCATTAGTTTTTCAGCATGCCTTGTTTCACCTTAAAACGTTTTACATTCAGGAATGTAATCAATTTCATTCTAGAATCTTGTATCAGCTACAGATTATCAAGTTCATCAAAGAGCCATGATCCTAAAAGCTGCTGCAAATTTTTTAAGAAGAAATGCATGGAGAAGAGACTGTTTTGTTAGTTCAAAAGTTCTGTTTACAACATTTATATATTTTTCAGCACTAATTAGCTATGTATTAAGGGATTTTTCTTTCATGAATTTATTTTAAACTATGTCATATTAAACACATTTAATGAATTAAGTATGCTGAAATGATTCTTCATAAAACATAATATAATCCAGTAAATTAACTTGATTTTATAGTTTCTTGAGCTACATTAAAGGTATCTATTGTACTTTGCTGTGTCACTTAGGAGCTCTGATTATTAATGTATGTCACACAAGTGTGTGCCATAGGTACACAAATTTGAAAGTAATTCTTTCTTACATATATAACAAAATTACAAAGCCTTTTGCTGGTAATTTTGGCAATCACATTTAAGCTGATAAATTTGTGTTCATATCCTTACTGATCACTCAAAATGCTTAGCAATTATTATGCAACTTAATATATAAAATACTGTACGACTCATTGGGAAAATATTGATATTTATCAGCACAAGGCACATTACTCTACATGACATGCCTAATGTATGTACAAGGGCACCTGAAAGTTTTTAGCGAAGCTTAAACCATTAAAGTAACAGCCACGAACAGCTCTCATTTGAAGCAGAGATACTTTAAAACTACAATTAGACTTTAATACACAAAAATTTCACACTCAATTGTCTCACAGACAGCTGTTTCAACATGATTTTATTGCCATGGTTTATTATGATTTCAAAAAGGAACTTACAGTACAGCAGTGTCATCAATCTTTAATTAACATTTTTCAATACTCTGCCACCGTAACAAAATGTTTTTGAGAGTTCAAAAGAAATCAGGAATCTCTGGAACACAAGCTTCGCATAGGTGAATGTCAATAACACCAGAAATAATCTGTGCAAAATTATAAATACCATTTATGTTCACATTTAGTAAGTCCTTAACATTGGATCAATTTCAGTGAATGCCATCTTACATGAACATCTTCAAGCTGCCAAGCACTATCCTTGTTGGTATCACATTCATTAACAGAAGAAAAGGCAGCTTGAATGAAATATAGGTATTTCATGAAAAAATATAACAATAGGAAAAACAAGGACACCTACAACATTGTCACGGATGAACTGTGAATGTACCACTATAATCCTGGGCAAAAAATTGCAGTTCAATGTTTTTCAGAGGATGACTCATCAACAAATTTATAGAAATGCCTAAGTGCAGGAAAGAAAATGGTGGCTTTATTCTTCTCAAAAGATGATCATTCAGCATCTACAGAGCATACCCAAAACATAGTTACTGTAGAATGATAATAATATTGTTTGCCGTATGTAGCATGGATACCAAGGCAATTTCTTTGCCAATCAAAATGTCTGTCTTTAATAAACCCACTGATTCTGATTTGGCTTCATGTGACTTTTTTCTTAATCTCAAAAGAATAGAAAAGCACACATGGAAGCTGTCAGTGAAAAAAAAGTGGAAAAAAAATGAAAAGAAAAACTGATCTGATGCAGTTTTTTGTACGAGGGGCACTTTTAATATTTTGAGCCTACTTCTGATTGAAAACTGCCTTACCATTTTTCAAAATTATCCTCTTTATGATCAATAAACTTTTGAATCCATTTGAACCATTCGTCAAACATTTATTCCAGTCTTCTTCAGACACCTCCAAAACATGGTTATTGAAGGCATCAATGTTTTCTGCCAACAAAAATCATTGTCCATGAAATTTATTCTTGACCTTCAGGAACAGAAGGAACTCACTGGGTGCCAAATCAGGACTGTATGGCGGATGACCCATCAATTCAAGTACTCTGTTGTCAGACGAGAAATGTGCATGCACACATTGTCCTGATGAGCAATCCTATGGTTCTTGTTGTTTTTCCGTACTTCACCGAAGACTTACAGCAAACAAACGGTTGTGTACCATTCGGCATTGACGTTTTACATTCCTCCAAAGGCACTGTTGCCACATGGCCAGTTTTGCTGAAAACGCAGGCGACCATTTGCTTCAAAGTGCTTTGAGTGCGAATAACTTTAGTTGGATTTGCTTCATCTTAAAACAATCATACAGTCAACTGCTGTTTACATTCTGGCTCATACACATAGATCCATGATTCATCACCTGTTACATACATGTCTTTTGAGGCACCACCACTGTACTTTGTGAGCATTTTTGTACACCAACATGAGTATCTTTTTGAGATTGCGTCAAATTATGTGCAATCCAATGAGCGCAAACCTTTTTCCGGCTAAATAATCATGCAATATTTTATATATGCTGGTGGAACTAATGCCTACAGTTGCCTCAATCTCACAATATGCCACCTGACTATCTTGCATTATTAGTTTTTGAACAGCATCAATGTTTTCAGGCAAAACAACTGATTTTGGAACATGAACTTCATCATTGAGCAAATAGCGGCCACGATTTAATTCGTTATACCAGTGTTTCAAGTGGCAATGGATGGAGCTTAGTTGCCAAATGTGAGTTAGTTGATCGATGCACTCTTGTCTTGATAATCCACATTGAAATCTTAATAAATATTGCACAAACATTTTCATGAGCTAGACACAATTTTCAAGTTAATGTAAACAAATGATGGTCTATTGACAGAAAATCTGAAGTATATGGTGTAACAATGTCAAACTTTTCATTGGAAACGTCAGATGGCACCTACAACATTTAGAGTTGCCAAGGCTCAAAATATAAATAGTGTCCCTCGTGCAGACTACAGTCATAAAATTGGCTGATATGTAAAAACTATTTGTAGTTTGACACTTGTCACTTACTTTTTTCTATTATCGAGAGACTATTATCAAAGGCCATTGCCTCCATTTTCAACCTCTCTCCAAATAGCATCTGTTGTCATCTGCTTTCTGGTGGCAGAACTATGAACTTCTTTGTCAAATTATCTACTGGTGGGATTTCGAAGTTCATTACGCAGTCCTTATTTTTCCATATGAATATATTACCCCACGTTTTTTGCTTTATCATTCCTTTTCATAATTTTGGATTTGGATCGTCATGATTTTCGTTCCAAAAATGAAATGCTACTGCTAAACTATCTTCTTGTTTCAATCTGTTTCTAAAGTGCTCTTTGACTCTGCTATTTAGATTTCTTTTAGTTTGACCTATGTAGCATTTTTGAAACTTATTTTGTATATTCCAGATCTGTTAGCTGTTGGTATTTCATCTTCTGTTTTTGAACTTAGCAATTTTAAAATGGAATGTCCATTAGCAGGTGCCAAGATTATATTTTGTTCCTCCAAACATACCTAACTAATTGGCTGATATGATTTGGATGTACCAGAACTAATGCTTTATACACTTTAATTTTATTATCAATGCTTTTACAAATGAATTCCATTAAATTCTCTACAGCTATCCAAGTTTATCTTTAAAAGTTACATTTAAAATGCACTTGAAGCATGGGTAATGAAATAAGGGAATATCAGTAAAAGCCTCACATATCACACTGATTTCCTGGCATATGCTCTTTATGCGGCATGCATGAAAGTGGAGTTTCTGTCCTAACCATTTTCTAGGCATAATAAAGACAAAAAGTATTGTTCACTTTTCAATATAGCCATTCTTTATCGCAATACACTTCTTGCATCTTTAACATTTCAATTCCTAGTAAAAAATAAGTCTGCATTATCTGTAAAAAGGTATAAACAGCATCTATCACTTCTTGTCACACTTAATTTTCCTTTCTCAAAGAAGGCAAACACATTCTAATCAGTTTTCCTCACCTTTTCTCTTTGATGGAAGCTGACAGTCTGCGCATTAGGCCAGCATATTACTCCCCATTTACTGTGGCGCTCTTCTCCTTGAAATTAATGAGTATTCCTTCACAGTTCCAAAACATAGTAGCCATGCTCTTCTTGGCTGATTGAGTGACCTAGGCTTTTAGAGTTAGTTCTTCAAAGATTTAAACCAAATGATTCTTCTTTGGACAAGAAATCATAACAGCGGGCCATAATTTAATTTCTTATAACTAAGTTAGCAGAGCTACAACCAGTTACCAAAGCAGAGCTCCAAAAATTCCTGACAACATAAGACTTCTCATTACTTTTGGACTGTAAAAAGAGGTCTAAGCATCCACTAACTTAATCATATTTACATCTTAATAAATAATTTGAAGAACTGCTGTTTTCAAATGCCTAACCTTGATATTTCTTTATCTTCTTTATCTTTGAGCTTCCACAAGAGCAATATTTTCAGAAATTTTCACTTCCTAGGGCCAACCTACACACTCTTTATCTTCAATACCTTCTCGGGCTATTTGGTCCATTATTTTATGGTAAAATATGAGGGATACACTTCCCACACATGCTATCTCATCAATAAGTATCATTTGGAAAAGTTGTTCTTTGGCAAAGAACTCAATAACTGCTTGATACTCAAATCTGAACCTGTCAGCAATTTCTACACTAGCCTCCTTTATGCAATTATATTTGAAGAACTGAAGACATCAGAGCAAAAGTTACAGCTGTAATTATTTGATTAATCGAGAAGATATAACAAGATTTATGCAAGTGATAATCCTTATCAGCCAGAAAATTATAGACCTACCCCCTTTATACACTTCTGAAACCTTGATAACTCTATTCTTGATGGCAAATTTTTTTTAACTCCTGACTTGTTTTCTTGAGCAGTCCTTCAGTAGATGAAGTCCAGGACTTACAAAATTATTTGCTCTGAGTGCAGGAAGGTGTACATAAGAAAGACAAAATTATGTATTAGCACAAGCATTTTCCTAACATCAAACAAGAAGAAACAAATAAATCTCTGGTAGCAACATATTGCTGGAATGATGACCAGATTAAGCAAAGACCCAACTACTAAAACCATCCATGTAATTAGATATCTAGGTACATATTCAAGTAATGTTTGAAACACATGAATTTTAACATTCCCTTAATAAAATCTGTTACTTAACCTCATGAATAATAAAAAGCCAGATGTCTCCTTTCCAAGGAAATAACATTTAAATAACCAGCAGAGCTCCAACCAGTTGACAACTTCTTGAATGTCTTCAATGAAAGCAAAGCAATGAGAATAAAATAAGGTATGTGAGGTATAGTGTGTTTCAGTTAATGTGTAGAACATTTTAATTAGGTTATTTCACAATGTTCATTCCAATTTATTATTTTAGATTGTATAAATCTGGTAACTTTCTCGATGATATGACACATTCTATAACTATTAAAAAATAATATCTTGCATTTACAAAATGATTAAAAATTTTCATCTCAAAGGTTCAAAATTAAGCAATAGAGGAGTCTTTCATATCCTCACTCAGACAACTAACTACTGGACCAATAGGTGCCTATTGTGATGCCTATGCTTTGCTCCATTCTATTCTATACCCTTTATCTTCCAGCACTGCAAAGCACAATAGTAATAGTTCCTCTTTAAACTAATGCTTTATTCTTTTCATAAACATATTGTTTTACATTTTTGTGAAAGTCTCTATTTATGCTATTAACCTACATCAAAATATCCAGAGAAAATAAGATTTTACTATACTTTTTGACTGCAGAAGAAATGAACATTTATAAATCTACAAGACTTGAAGTTTTCACAGTGAACGTTATTAATCAAGGATTTGCGAATGATCAGCCATCTTAAGTTTATGAAGGTCATGGAATACAGAATGACCGAAAGCTCAATTTTCATAAGCTTGACATGACCTATCACCCGCCAAGCCTTGATTAATTTATAAATCTTTAAAATAAATACAAAAAAACAATCAAAGACAAATATGATAAATGCTTATGGCAGCATACAAAATCATTCTAAAGAAGAGTACAGTGCTGCAAAAGCCAGCACTTGTATAGTTGAATAAACTCAGTGCATGGCAGACAATGCAGCTTAGTTTTCAAATAGGAACCAGGCAGGTTGATGTTTCACAAAAAGCACACTTCTTACACATTTACTACTTACATTACAGACACCCCAAGCTACAGTGCATTCTTCACTTTTAGCAGATGGCTCGTTAGCTTGACACTCAATACAGAGTTCCATGACGTGGTTGCGGCAGATGGCGCAGTTATCAACTACAATATCTGCAACAATATTTAATTTTATGAATATGCACATGAATAATTATAAGTATATTTGAAAACTAGCAAGTGTATATAACAACACTCTTAGCTCTAAATAGCTTGAAAAATTTCTGGAACTTGAACATTTTATATGAAAATCCAAATTATTTTCCTCTACTATGAACGTTCACTACTGGAACACTGGTGTGTGTTAAATAAAGCAAAAATATAATTCAACCATCAGACAGCTCCTACAATCCAACACAAAAGATAAGAGCACAACAACCAGTCACTCAATTTGATATGGGGTGAAAGCTCTTGAAACATTTTTTGCATTCACTGTTAGTAATGCATCTGCTTTTAATATTTATGACCCTTGAAACATGTTTCCAAAGGTTAAACATGAGGATTACGTACGGTTACTCAAAAAATTAAAGGGCCATACTCTTAAAAGAAGAAAGACTTAGTTCTACTTTAGAATAAGTCCCCTTATATTATAATTTATTCCAGAGGATGAGCAAATGTTATATAAGATGCTAGGCTCTCTACAGCAGTCTAGCATGTAGCTGGAGCTCTAGCCAAGTGGTGAAAACCACAGTAACGGAATGAACTGAGAAAGAATGTTCAAGTTAAAACCTAATTTTTTAGTTTACATTTCAATATTATATTTGGGGGGGGATTTTGTTATTTTAGTGAGTATAATTCAACAAACGTGTGTTTTATGCATGATGAACTAAATTACATGCAAATAATCCCCTTGCTTTCAATGCTGATATCCTTCCACTGATTAAGAAACATTAAGTGACTGTTCATTTCATACATATAATTCCATGCAATAATCATTTAATAATATGCAGGTCTTCTTTACAACAAACTTGTTCTGTATATTTGTTATACTTCCCTAACAAAAACCGTCAAGAATGGGAAGTTTGGTTCAGTACTACTGAAAGTGATAATCAGTTCTTTTATTCTACTCTAGAGCAAGCTTTACCTGTGTTACAACACAACCATCTCTCTCTGCAACTGTTTGAACTTTTAGGATACTCTTTGCAATTGGCATATTTTATTTCTATTAAATATGGTTCCATTGTTAGAGACACTGTTGTGTTAGTTGGAGGCTTCTGAGAGTCACTGAGATTGCCTGCAGACAAGGTACACCAGAAATGGGAGGCATTGGGATAAGTAATATAGGGAACAGGGTCGGATAGAAAACTAACATAGCACCAGTTGTGAAAGATCTTCTACTCTGAAGCATAATGAACATCTTCGGGTAGAAGAAAAAAGACCCTTTCAATTGCAGTGGTTTGTCAATGTCTGGTTCTTTATACCATAAGGAATCGCTGTATATTACATATTTATTGCTGTACTGCTAGGGTCCAAGCTCTGAATGTTTGCAGGGAGAGCGCGGTGAAGAGGAGAGTAAGCTGGTGAAGTTTGACAAGTTTGACAATGCTTGCATAAACAGAAATTATCACTTCAGATTGTTATTGTTCCTTACATGAGCATCAGTGGTGGTGCTCTCACTTCTAAGCATTTGTTTGTTACAAGTGCCAAACTAGTGTAACTTATTATTGTGGATAAGGGTACATCAGGCTATTCATAAATGAAATCTTGTGGTCCATAGTGAGACTCATCTGTTGGAATATAACTGAAAAATGTCACAAGGAATCCAGGCTAAATTGTTCCTTAAATATCTCACTCAAGCAGGCAACATACACAAGCAAGCAGTATATATATGCATACATATATCACCTGCCCTATTTATTTTTGAAAGTGCTAAGCAACATATGCGACTTATGCCTTTCTTGAATGCCTTCTAATGGATGATTTGCAGAGCAGTTTATAAAGGGTAGATAACTCAGTGTGTAAGTGTTGTATGGGACACAAAGCAATCACTATGTATATTGATTCCAAAAACATCATACCCAGACACAGAGAGCTTCAGTAGCATTTCTAGAAGAGTTTGCAAACTTTTATTCATTAGCATATATTCACACACAACTTTAAGCACACCCCTGAAGGAACAACCTATCACATGCATCATTTGACAATAACACTGGAAAACAAAATGGCAGATCTAGACAGTGGGACCCATTGGATTTAAATCTTCAGCTAACATGTGTTTTTGTTGTACAACCATGTCAAAATGTGCTCAGAATTAAATAGATTGGATTTTGCTTCTGTCACAAATTACAGCAAATTTTAGCTTATTGAGTAATTGTAATGGCAGATGCAGTTTTTTTATTTGCATTAAAACTACCAAACTGAACTCAAAATACTGTATGAAGCTGTAAAAAGCATGTAAAATTTGAGGTAGAAGTCTGAGGTTACATATTTGTATATAAACTTTAGCTCGTAAGGTAGCGTTGACTAAAAGATATTATTCAGGTTATCTCGCCATTCTGCCACAACAAGTTGGGTTCAAATCCTTCATGTTTAACTCGGAAATTTTATTACCCTTTGTTTTACCTCTTGTGGCCTATAATTTGATGTGATGCAAATAACATTTTTATAACATTATACGTGTTTATAAAATACAATAACAGCCACGTTTTCCTTTGGCACATAGATACAAATTTATAGTTCATAGTAGATTATTTTATTATAGTCCGTATTATGCTTGACCCATTCAACCAAGTTTCAAACATAAATGCAAAGTGGCTTTAGCTACATGCTCCTGCGTCAATGTTTGACGTAAATGAACGCTTCATTATCTATGGAGTTATTCAGTATTTGAAATCCCTCAAATACTGTTGGGGGTCGTCATTTTGAATCTTTACTGCATTTATAAAATCCACATTTTCACAATCTCTTTATCTGTTTAACCGAGAAGTTAACAGTTCACAACACTTTGTCAGCAGAAGTTAAACATAAGAATTAAGCATGAAACATTTAGTGTTCCTACAAAATGAAGGCTAACGAATTATGGTTTACAACACCAGATGCGGTACAAGGTTAAGCATGATCCCTAATTATCAGATTGTCATTATTGTGTCTTTGGCACACAAGAGAACCAATAGCAACAATAAACTTTGGTTTGCTTATTGTTTATATTTTAGTAAGTAAAATACATACAATAAAGACTATGAGAAAGGGGGCGAAACCAAAACAATGTGATGTTTCTAACCAAGCCCTTGCCTCACTATTGCACCAGCTAATGATCTAGACTAGGTGCCACGTAATCTATGTCATTCATTGGGAAAGCATTCGTTTATCACCTTGATAGTATTATATGCATGAAAAACTGTCATTTATTTAAGCTTTTCGTAGCTTATTGGTCCTCATTCAGGGCTATAAGCATTATTGTTGGGTCATATATTACCGAATCGAAGGGCAGAGCTGCAATAACGGCTTTTGTGCTAACAAGGTCAATGTTTTCATATGCAGGCTGCATAGATAAGAATAGAGGCAGCTGACTCACCTGGTATATAAAACTTATAATTCACATCCTCCATCATTAAGTCATATCGGGTGATGAATGAAATGGCTGAAATGATGTTCAACTGAGTCCGAATCCACAGAACTTTGAGTTACCAATCATCTTTGAGGATAAAGGAAAACCTCCAGCGTTAAGTCATAGTGGATGATAAATGGAATGATGCTCAAATGAGTATAGGGTTCATAAAGCTTAGAGTTACACGAAGTTAAATTTAAATGTACATTATAGTAAAAAGGTCATCCTTCAATGTCATACTTCATGACACTAGTAGTGCCAGTTTCAATGGTTTTGACATTTATTTGCAGTGTTCAGTTTTACGCATTCATTAAAAAAATTGAAATGCCATTGCTCATGTGGTCGTTACCACTCCCCCCCCCCCCGCTCTACTGCCTTTTTTATTCAACATAACCTTGAGCGCATTCCTTCCACTCACAGAGCTTGCGCCCTTACAGTACATAGCTGCTCATAAACAGGTCTTCAGTGAGGTACATGATGTGCATCATCTTGCATATGCGACTGATACTAGAAACATTAACCGATGGAGGGTAATTCTAGTGGATGAAGTTACAGTGTCATCATATAATGAACCAGTATACATGCAGTGACCACAAAGTCATCAATTTGATAAAATGTGACCACTCATGTTCTCAGTGCTCTGTGTCTCATGTTAGAGCTCAATTTCATTTGAAGGTCTTGGAGACACCTTGAGTGAATACATGGAAAGACCTATCATGACTTTTGTAATTCAGTTTAGCCGCGTGTGGCACAGAAACGTGTCCAACGGAACAATGCTGTTCCTGCAAGACACCCAGCACATTTGCCCCCCTTGGTAGCGTGATGGGAGCATGTCTGCCTCATGTTCAAGAGGTCCCGAGTTCAAATCTCGGTCAGGGTGAGTTACCTGGATAAGGTTTTTTCTGCAGTTTTCCCTTATCCTGTAAGATGAATATCGGGTAACTCTAAGCTCCATGAACCCTGGCTGCATTTGAGCATCATTTCATCCATTCCATTCATCATCCGATATGACTTAACGTTGGAGGACGTAAATTACAAAAAAACACAGCACATTTAAATCAAGGTTAGTTCACAATTGGTTTGATGGAAAAGAGGATCTCTCATCTATACCTCATCCTTCAAGGTCACATAATACAAACTCAATTTAAAGGACAAAAATGAAGGAGATTCTTCGAAATTCCTATCAACTATCTCCTAGTATATTTACTTGAATCATGAGACAGTATTGAAAATGCATGGGATTCGTCAGAAATATCACACTTTCACCAGCTGAAAGACTCCATGTTGTGAATAATTAGTGTTTTCAAGCATGAAGGATATTGGATTGGATACCAAGTACTTTACTTTTTTGTTCCATTGGTTTTATCTATTTTGATTTATAACACATTATCAAAATGTCTCAAATGTAAACAATTCTTTTAGACCAAAGAGGAAAGATCTTTAAGGGAGTCATCTGTGAAAACTAACAAAATAAGTTTTCATCAGAATTGTTTGAAATTGTCATTTAAGTAGGCTAGAGGGAATCTAGTTAAAATTCAAAGTAATTCTTCAAGTTTTTATTTAAAATAATTTAAAATTTAGATTCAAGTTGCTTTAAACATTAATAAAAATGAGCATATTCGTTTGTGTTTTTCAAGCAGCTTTGGAGAAAAAAAATGTGTGAATATATTATGTTTTCCTTATATTTTTGGCAATTTTGATATTTAAAATTAAATGATTAATTAATATACCAGCTATTTAACATCTATTTGGGAATACATATAGCAAAGTTTCAAATAAATTTATTGAAAATTGCACTCTCTGCTATGCGTTTCAAATGGGAAGAGTTCTGGCTTATAGCGAATCAGATGCGTCAGATCCTTCAGCATGGCCACCTCATTACCCCCACTTTTTTATATTTACCTCTCTCTTGCACACTTGCAACTCTTCTTGGCACTAGATGTAAGGGAACACAAACTGAATTTTCCAAATTATAATAATGTATTTAGTTGTTCTAATCACAATTGTAACGTGGATATTTGTATGTTACGCACATGTTTTAAATATATAGTTTAAAAAATAATTATAGTTTATGAATTACCTATTTTTTCTAATCCAACAAAACTGCCAATGGCACATCTATATAGCTATGAATGTCACTTCCGTTAAGAGACAATTCGTCACATTGTCACTGTGTTCATCGTCTGAGTGTTGCAAGTTTATGATAAGCTACAAAATCTCATCACATGCTATTTCTTTTCAAAAGCAGTATTCTTGTAGTTTATCTGCATGTCATGCAGTTTTCCCAGTCTTATAAAACCTTGTCAATATTTTGGTGAATAAGTCGTTCAGCATCAGTTTATAGTATTTCTGTTTAAAATATAATTTGAGCCCACATTAACTCAATTGGATTGTTCTGGCAGTGGTAAGAGGGAAGGTGGTTTATAATAACTCGTGTCTCATTTAAATTGCAAGCTGATCCAGCTGATACACTTTCCCTGGTTTTTGAACGGAACTGAATAATACTGCTTTGTTACTACCTAGAGTAAATAGAGATTACATATGATTCATAAACAAACATATAGTGTGACAAGTCATGTTCAGCCGATGCACCATTTACAAGCCAGCAGGAATTGTATTGTTTGTTTTCGCTCTAATTTAACAAACACCATGGTAATTCTTTATCATGTCATGTCAAATGTTTACGTTTCAGTTCTGAGTAATTACAAATATATGTACATGCATTTATGCCAACTAATGGTATCTATTACAATGCTTACATCATGATGCACTGTTATAATAGTGCTTTATTTATTTGAATTAGGAAAACTATTTGAGCTAAAGATATGGCGTTCTTTACAGTTTTGTTAGATACATTTCTCATTACTCTCTACCTTCCACATACATCAGTTTTTGCAAAATCAAATTTTTCTCTTAGCAGGAATAGTATTTATTAAAGGTTGATTAGGTTTGCGCTCGTCACACACCACTTACGGGGAATGCTACATGACAACATCGCAGGACTCTGACTGGTTGCTTGTCTAGTAGCGCTCAAGGACAAACATCAACCCATTTGAAACACATAATAGAGCATTTTCACCATATAAATAGTGTATGTCTCTAATGATAATAAAAACTGGGTGATAAAATCATTTTTCTTGCTGCCCAAAATTTACAGACTAGATCTTCATTTTTGAGAATTTCAAATACAGTTAGGTAATCACTGTTCATTGAGTCATCTTTACCACACAAAAAGTAGTATGGGGAAGTCATTAATCCAATTTTGAACAAACATCGACTCAGGCCATCATGCATGATCTGTAACTAATCTGCTCGTTGGAACAGATAATTTTCTAGGTAGAAAAATTGAAAGCACAAAAAAATGAAGTTAAAGGTTTAGGTAAGAAATTACTTTACTTTCCTTGCTTGATAATACCCTACACCATATGAAGGTCCATCAACTACCTTATGAGCCTCTTGAGTATGTTAGCTGAGCAGTGGAAGAGGATGGTTCTGTCCTTCACTAAGCTCCAGTGGAGAGAAGAAAAATGGCATGAAATGAACTTGTAGGGTACAGGGCAAGCATAGGAATATTTAGACCAGGCTCTGATAAATGATATGCACGGTGTGCCTATACAGATCGCACAGTGCTGGTGCGCCTGTTAGCTGCTGGCAAGTGCTAGGGAGATATGCCAATCACTACCTCGCACAGTGGCGTTCCACAATTTGCACTTGCGCTACCACCAAATAATTAAGGTAATGTTAGTAGTGAAGGAAAAATCCAGGAACTGTATAATACATGGTTTAATATCTCTCTGGTACTTATTAAATGGTATATAAAACCCAATACCAGTAACATTATTATAGCCTTCAATCCTATACAACCAAATAATGGCATTAAAAGCAGTACTTTTAATTATAAGAACAAAACAGTACTTTGTGGAAATTAGCACAATTTTGATCCTGTGATAACTGAAAAATACCAAATGACAAAATATTTATCATACAGTGATAATGTTATACAGAATACTTCATATTAAACGAATATACAGTTTCAATTAAGAATTTGATACATTCAATTTTCAGTAGACACCCTTGCCTTTTGAAATACTTTAGTTTTCACAATATTTGCCACATTTAGAGACAGTGAAACAACTCTAGACCCTTAATGCACACTTCAAGTTATGATTTTTGATGGTGGCTCTCTGAGGGGTTTTAATGCATTTCATAGCTGAAAATAAGGATTCACATACATATGTCGAACCAAACATTTGCAACCATAGATGTGGCATGCCTGTGTAATCGATGGAATCTTGATTTGGGAAATCTCTTGTAGAAATCTAGCAAACTTCGTCTGTTTCTGAAACTGTCAGCTAACTCAGTGTCACATTTCAATGCGCTTCCTCTTGTTGTGCCTTTCATTGGCACCAAATCTAGCATTTCTTCCACAACTTCCAAATGTTCATTTACATAAGTGAGCCATACTTGATGTCAGTACTCTCATCAATGGCAATAGAGAATGCAACGAATTCTCTTGCTCTTTCAATAATTGTGTGTAAATATTGTCCGCCAGACCTTGAATTCTGCGTGAAATAGTATGAGGTGACAGACTGACACTCTCGAATTGGTGAACACTGACCGGGGTGAATTTATTTGGAACTATAAGCATACTTTGTTTAATAAGTAGAACATCAGAAAAACTAATAGAAGATCTGGCAATTTCTAGTGCTATTTCGTAACTCACATAAACTGAGGTTTCTGCCATTCTGCCATCCCCTTCTTCCTGTTCCTCTTCTGGCAATGTTTCTCTGAGCCTTTGTATCTCTGTAGTACGTTCTTCCTTTTATAGGGCCGAGTAATCACTAGCATGCAATGTATTAAACTGTCACTGAAGATTAAACCGTTTCAGCACTTGCAATTTTTTCTGGCAAAGTAAACAAATAGCACCACTGCTACATTCCATGAAGAAGTACTCACTTTCCCATTCGGGATTGAAATAATGTGTCAACGTGGGTACCCTTCGCTTTAACGAGTGCCCTTCCATATCAAACTGACACTGAAGTACGGACAACCGCTGCTACGGAAGAACAACCGTGAGAAGCATGCACTGAGGCAACATGGTGCTTGTAGCCAAGCCCACGCACCGTGGCAAGCGAGTTGGCTGTGGCTAATTTAAACAAATGAAAATTAAAAATAGCAGGAGAGATGACTAAGATGGACTTAACATTGCAATGTATAATGTTAATGTTACTAATAAGAGCAATTGAACAAAATCCAGGACCACATTGGAAAATCTTGTGGAAAAAATTAATAAAAAGGATGGTATGGAGCAAAGAGTTAGTAATCATTTGGATAAAATTGCTAAAGAAATAAAGTAAATTGGAAATGAAATCTTGAGAACTAGAAGAGAAGTAGCTGAACTGAATTCAAAACTGGAAAAAGCAGACGAGAGGACAACATTCAACAGTACTTGTAGGAATGAAAGAGAGAAAGGGGCTCTGACCAATGCAGGAAGTCTCCCAAATACTGAAAGATAATTTACAAATGGAACTACAAGGATGGGAGATTGTTGAAGCTTACTGTGTAGGAAGACAATTGGGAAATAGACCAGTTATTGTTCCATTTTCAATAACTCAATATACAAAATACTCAAGAAGGCAAAGTTGCCGAAAGGTACTAATATGCTTATTAACAAGAATTTAACACCAACACAGAGATAGGTGAAACGGAATTTAATTCAATGGATGATGGGAGTGAGAGCAGTGGAGAAAAAAGCATACATCAGAAATTTGCAGCTTTGGATAAAAGTAGATGCAACTTTTGCAAGCAAGAGAGATGTATGGAGCACAAAGCTAGTATGGGAGGAAATAAATCAGCAAAAATCCAGCAATATACAGCACATACGTGGAGACACACTGAATGGGAAGGAGCCAAAATTCACTAGGCAAGGGCAAGAGAGAAGACAGTGCGAGTTATGACAAATGTTACATCAGAAGACTGACCAAAAGTCGGAACTCAAGAAGTGCAGTCAGATATGAGATGATTGCTACTATGCATTGTGATGATGTATCCAAGGGCAAGTAATAAGACATCTGGGAAAGCAATGTGATGTGCAGTGACATAGTAAGGGCTGAAACAGCAAGTGATGTGTCAAGGTTCACACTAGAGTCAGCAAAATGTACGGATAAGTGAAGTGATATTTCCCAAGGACATGGCCGAGTCACAAAGGATGACAAAAGAAAGATTAGACTGTTACAGGTTAGAGCATCTAGAGAAGGCAGCATTATAAAAATAGTGGAAACACCTAGCAGTCAAGTGATGGTGGGGGTGGGAGGTTAACAAGGGGAAGAAAGGTAGAAATGAAGCAGAAAGACAGGGAAAACAGGTGTCGTAAATAATATGTGCAAAGTATCTGTTAATGGTAAGGTATCAGAAGATGTACTTTAGGAATAGATGTGAAGCCAACTATATGTTCGCAAATGCAAATGGTCAGAGTGTTATGGATCTAACAATTTGTAGTAAAGAGCTAGAGGGAAAGACTAAAAGTTTTAGAGTAGGAAATGAATCTGTAAGCAGCTATCATTTAAGTCTTATTTATTTCTGTGCTGATCAATTGAAACTAATCAAGGCTGGCTGTTTGGTCTGCGTATTTGTAAAAGTAAAAGTAAGTGTAATTTAGCACTGTGTAAGCAGTTTTGGTGACAAAGTGAACTTAGCACGAACTGATGATTTCACCATTTTGTCATTTCTGTATCAGGAATGTGAGAAGACGTGCGATGGAAGAAATGTTTGAAAAAAATTAACGGCTAGCATGGATAAGTTAGATTCAAAAATGGAAATGTATGAAGATACTGACTAGAGTGGAATCCTGAGCACAGAAGATGAAGATGACAGAAATGAAAACTGGAATGGAAAAGGTAATAGATTAACAATTATGAACAGCCAGCTGACATGAAAAAGGATTTGAAAGTACTGGGTAGAAAGGAGAAAAGATCCCGGCAAAAGAGTCAATTGCCCTGGAGTATGGGAGGATAGCTTAGCATCCTGGAAGATGGAACTGAGTAGGCAAGGAGTGACCAACCAGGACATATGGTGAAGGACTGTCAATTGCCAAGATCAGGACTGAAGTGTTGTGTGGCACATTGGAGTCGTCCATGAATGGCACTGTACATCATGGACAGAAGAGTGGAGGACAACCTTATCACAGAGGTATAATACAGAAAACAGTATCGAGTACCGGTACACACAGATGCAACAGTAACTCTAATCAGAGTAGACATGGCATAGGACTTGCCATCAAGAAAATTGGACTTGAAGGCCTATAGTAATGGAAGCCTTACAGGAGTTGACTTTAGGGTGGAGCTGTATAAGTCTGTGGTTGTTTGCGGCAAGTATGTCTTAGGAGCTATACTTGGTCTGAATGCTCTCATGAGACAAGAGGCAACGGCTTATGATGGCAGGAGGGTCCTGCAAGACAGACAAGACAAGATAGCACTCCAAAGCCCCACTAAATTTCTTAGGGCTTGCAACGTAATCCTGAAACAGATAATTGCTGGGACCACAAGAAGCAAAATGGGTGTGAAAATGCACCAAGAATGTCAGTGGTCATTGAACCAGTCACCTCCAGATAACAAGCAATTGGGGGAAGACCCAGCATAAGCAGCGAGTCTATAACAGAGGTTTCGTGTAGAATGGCCTTACACGAGCTGGAGGGCACCACCCTAAGCTCCAATCAGTGAAACAAAAAACGTGGAGAGGAGGTTCAACGTTAAAATTTACCACGACCAGGGGTTGCCCCATTCAAAGCTGCAGAGAGATGACCAGCTCTGAGGAGGGGCAGTGTTAGAGCAGTTGTGAATACCTGCCACAAAGAAATTAAGTATCCTTCCCACTGTGCCTTTGTTATTTACCCCAATAATGGGTAGTTCAAGGACAAATGCATCACCACTCTGCGCCACCAGCCCGAGAAGCACCTTGCCTTTTAGTTCTGCTGCTATAGGCCGAAAATGTTCCCTTTAGGCATATCTAGAGACTTCGATTTCCAGAAATACCTTTTCCATGATCTGGAATATAAAGTGAACCACAAAAGCCAACCTGAGTCACACAGTCATTTGTCAGAGTTGGCAAGCAGAGTGGCTAAGTATCAGTGTCACTGTGAGCAATAAGCACAAACTGGTGGTTTCATCATTTTTTCATGGTATGTAAGAACTTCTGTTGTATGTGCTTCATATACATGTAAAAATAAGCAAAGAATATTACAAAAATTATTACTCTCCAGAAAACAGATATGACACAAGTTTGTGTTTTAACAAAATCTACGTTTTTGTGCAGTAAGATTTTATTTACCTCTTACAATTAGGGAGAACTTCTGAGGACATACCAAAAAAAATTAAGGTACACATTTCATTGGCATGAAAATATCTCAAAATGCAATGTGTTTTAATCAAAATCATTAGAGGCCAGTGTTTCTGGAGAAATATTGTATCAAAAGTTAAGGTGGCATACTTCTACATACATAGTAGAGAAAATAAAAATAGTGATTCCATATTGGAGATCCTCAGAAATTACCCTGTTAGCAGCATTCAGAGTTAACACAAATTTTTCAGAAGATACACCAGTTAGCAGGTGATTACACTGAAGGGATGTAAATGTACTTTCAATGTATATTCAATATGTGTCTATGATGTATATGTAACACATACCGCCTGCGGTGCCGTATGCAGTAAAAGCGGGCGTTAAACACTACACATTTATAGGTAACACCTCATTACTTTATTTAGAACCCATTTACATAGCAGTTTGAATGATAAAGCAGATATGAATAATCTCATGTCAAGCAGTAAAAAGTGATCAAGGAAAGATAGGCTCACCTCTGAGTTGAGTGAACAGTGTGTTTGCCTTACACTGACTTACAGTTAGGCTGAATAAGGTTTGTTCCAGGGACTTTCCTTAACATGAGAAGACAAATGTCAAGCAACTCTAAGCTCTACAGAACCTTGCCTTATTTGAGCATCATTTCGTCTATTTTATTCAGGGACCTCTATGACTTACCAGGTTAAGGGATGTTAAACTTAAAGCTGATTCAATATTCTCTATTGATGCCATAGAAGAGAAGTTACGTTTACGGCTTAAACAATTTTTTTTAACAGTCACTTTGGAGATTTCCACACCTTTCTTAGAACTTGGAATATTGCAGAAATAATCCCGAAGATTTTTCAGTTACTCTCCTAGCACAAAACAAATGATAATTAAAAATTCTTTTAGAGACACTTTGGTTTCTGCAACATATAGCTTCATTAGGTAAATCTTCAGAGAGATTGCATCATCAAAAACAATGACATAAGGCAATGATAGATGTCTTCCTTGCAAATGCTTATCAGCTGGAACATCCCTGGTGTTGTTTTCAAGGACATTTGTTATTGCTCAGTTCGCATATACATATTCTGATTCACGACCAGTGCACTCACATTTATGTCTGTAAACTCATAACTGGCATCAACTAGTGCCATGAGAATGATGTCATGATTCCATTTTTAATTAAAATACAAATTTTCACTAATTGGCAGGCATTTTAATTTCCTTAGGTTTGCCATCTAGTCTCCAAATACAGTTTGGGAAGTTCCACTGAACTTCAAAAGCTTTTGCAATTGCTAGCCAATCAGCTTTTGTATATGATACCTAAAATTACAGAATGACTTCCACAGTATCAGCCATAGCAATTATTGATGACAGTGATAATTGGTCAGCTTAACAGATCTCTTACAAAACTAATTTCTTGGATTGGATCAGATTCTGTGGCTCCAACAATAATTTGAGATCAGTATAGTCTGCATATTCTGCATTAAGTCATTTCATGTATGAATATCTACCGATTATTTTTTAGTTTGATTTATGAGTCACTATGTTTACACTCAAACTTCACTTACTTGTAAAATTGAAACGTTTTCAAGATAATTCGTACTCATCCTCAGCTGTTTGGTGACTATAGTTTATGTAGGTTCCCTATGAGAATGCTTTTACTAATGGGGTCAAAGTCTTTCAAGAATTTGAAAAACTTGTTTATGTATGCTTAGGAGCAAACATATCAGGAATCATATACTGTCATGGTGTCCACATCAAAACTTGCCTTTGCTCAACACTGATATCTCCCCTGACTAGCAAGTGTGTAATGACATAGCAACTATGTTATATACGCATCTTCTATCATGTTCCTCTGCTTGCTATCCATGTGCTTGAGGAAGTGAAGAGAATTATTAGCATGTGAAAAAAATTACATGTTTATTTACACACAGTACTTCATTTAAAACCTTATGAAGCACACAGTATTTTGCCTCTACTGCCATCTTGCTGGATTCTCCCACTACCAGCTGCCATTATCGTGAGTAGAGCTAGCAATGTACATTCCATTCATTCGGCCACCAACATTAACAGGTGTTTGACTCTAGAGCTAGAGGAAATGGATGAGCATAAGTCCGCTCTTAAAAACTATCTATGCAGCAAGGCCTATAGATTTTATTCATGAAATTTATGGATGATTGTTGGAAGTGTCCTTTGGTATACAGGGAATGTAATGTATATCTTGTATTGGTTTAATTTACTGTTATCTCCATAAACAAATGCTTGTCACATTTTCTTGGATGAGTAATTGTATAATATTATGTGTAGTAATAATAGTGCTTGAAATGTTTTCCTCTTTCAGTCAAATGTTACAGATATATATTTGGTGGTGGTGTATATAACAGCACCTTTGAATGTACGGTGATGCTATTATGTGTTTCAAATGGGATGATGTTTGTCCTTGAGCACTACTAGGTGAGCAACCAATCGGTGTCCTGCGGTGTTGTACTGCATTGCCGCTAAGTGGTGTGTGACGAGCGCCAAACTAATCAATCTCTAATAAATACTATTCGTGCTAAGACCAAAATTCAGATTTTACAAAAACTGATCCATGAAGGAGAGGGTAATGTAAGTCGTGAAGCTGTTATCTATGATAGCGGACAAATTGGACTTTTATTTCTACAAACCCAATAAGTCACAGTATTTAACATTAACCGTAAAAAACCCATATTTTTAGCTCATACAGTTTTCCTAATACAAATAAAGTACTATTGCATTATAGCAATGCATTGCGCACTGTAATGAATATCACTATTGGCATGTATGCATACTTGCTCCAAAATGAAATGTAAACATTTGACATGAAGTGATAAAAGAAATACTTTGAATAAGCCAAGGTGTTTGTTAAATTGGATGAGAGGAAACAACACGCTTCCTGATGGTCTGGCAGAACATTTCTGGTCTCATTATTATCTTTATTTATGAATGGTTCGTAATCTCTATTTACTCTAGAGAGTTTAATGCAACATATTCACTTACTCTTCCATTTAAAATCCATGAAAAAGTGTATCAACTGGATCAATAAGACATAATCCACCTTCCGCCTTGCTACTGCCAGAACAAACCATCTGAGTTAATGTGGGCTCAAATTATGTTGCAAACGGAGAAAATCCTTTTAAACTGACTGGCATTGAACGACTTATTCATGAAGAAATTGACAAGAAACACATAAAGACTGGGAAAACTGCTTGAGGCATCAGATAAACTGCAAGAAGACGACTTTTTGAAAGCAATAGCACGTAACGAGATTTTGGAACCTATCATAAATTTGCAATACTCAGACGATGAAAACAATGACAATGATGAATTTGCTTAATGTCAGTAACATTCACAGCTAGTGGATGCACCGCTGACATTTTCATTGGATTAGAAAAATAAGTAATTCATAAACTATAATTTTAAACTACATATTTAAACCATTTGTGTAATATGCGAATATCCATGTTGCAATTGTGATTTCAACAACTGCATTATTGTAAAACTTATGAAAATTCAGTTATGTTACCTTATGTCTAGCACCAAGAAGACTCGCAAGTGTGCAAGAGAGAGGGAAATATAAAAAGAGTGGGGATAACAAAGTGGCAATACTGAAGGCTCTAACGCATCTGATTCTCTGCAGGTGAGAACTCTTCCAATTTGAAACACATAATAGCCAACAGATTTATGTTGATTTGATGAGGTTGTTTTTTTAAAACGTGTTCAATGCCTACTCAGTGACTGGACTGAATGAACAAAACAAACAATAAAACCAATATTTTATTGTTTATGTAAAAATTATTATAACTGGGAATCGCCAAGACATATTCATACAGAATATATTCAAATGTTCCCTGATGAAGTGCCTCCTTCCAGATATATATTCATGAAATAGTGAAGAAATTTGAACCCTGGTTCTGTGGCAAACAAAAACGTAAACAGGTTAACAGAGATAGATGACATAGATGTATGTCTTTTGAATGTATACCAACAAAATCCATCCCAAAATTAGCACAACAGGTGGGAATTTCAAGTCTTCTGCACATAGAGCAACCAAATTCTTAAAAACTAAAACTATGTTAAGGATACCAATTGTGAAAATTGGTCAAAAAGTGCAGAAAATGACAAAAAAATTTTTTTTGCCTAATTAGAAGAATCCACGTCCTACTATTTTTAATGTCATGCAACCCTTTAAAAATTGTGGCATATGACTATTTAAAATGGCCACTCTAAGTAGTCTTTTATATCACCTATGTTGGTAGTTTTCTCGTGTTTTTAATTTTCATCACTTTCCGGAATATAAATTGTTCCACACGATACAGGTTTTAAACTAGCAGCATGAAAATTTTTGTGTTTGGATAAAAACAGTTCCAAAGGAAATTAAAGAGCTGATTTTTTTATGTCACGAGTGTTTGTGCAATTAAATAACAAAGCACATATTTCACATGTAAATATTAAAAATGAATAAAAGGAGAATTGAATAACTTTTTTATCCTAAACCAAGGGTCAGATTGACATTTCATCTCCTAAATTTACTAATAATGTATTTATGAGTATAACTATGAAGTATTATTTTCCTGAAACTAAAATTGTAAAATTTGGAACAATTTAATGACAATAAAACCCTATAAATATAGTATTAATATCACAAGAACTACAAGGGCAGTTCAATAAAGAATGATCCTAATTTTTCACACTAAAATTAAATCTTATTATATTCTGTTAGCTTAATGTAAAACAAGACGCCGTAGTAGTTTCATTGTTGGTACTCCTGGTTCCCGCCTGTGAGAAGCAGGTAAGTTCAGACATTTTCAGTATCGCCTACCACTGCAATGTAGGTAACATGCCGTTAAAGTTGATGTTAGAGGAAGATCCGGAATTTCTTTCAAGCGCAATCACCGCTGATGAAACTTGGCTACATCATTTTGATCTCGAGAGCAAATAGCAAAACTCAGTGTGGAAATCTCTTTCATCGCCAAACCCCAAAAGAGCAAAAGTGGTGGCTTCTGCTGGGAAAGTTATGGTCATCTCATTCTTTGATATTCGTGGAATGGTTTATCAGAATGTTATCCCGGCACACACATCAGTAACAGGACAATACTGCAGGGATATCCTGAAAACATTTCAAGTCCATATCAGGCGCAAAACACCACATTTCCATGAAGCAGGCTGGATGCTGCACCATGATAATGTGCGGCCGCATATTGCCAATGTTGTTGCTGAATATCTGCTGAATATCTTGGAAAAATCACCCTCCCTATAGTCTGGATATAGCCCCATGTGACCCTTTTCCATTCCCTAACTTGAAGAAACGCTTTCGTCGGAGGCATTATCCATCATCAGAAGCAGTGGTGAAGGTTGCGGAGGCGACTTTGAAAGATCTCTCAAAAAATGGTTTCCAGCATGTCTTTGAAGACTGGCAGAAATGCTGGGACAAGTGCATCACATTCAGGGGAGACTATTTTCAGAAGGACTTTCAAAATTATGAGGATGAGTAAAGGTACGTTGTCAAAAAAAATTGTTATCATTCTTTATTGAACAGCCCTCGTATTTTGGAAAAAGGTCTGAAAATTGGTCTGTAAACTAGTGTTAATACTACAATGTCTGTGTTAAAGTTTCAAGTCAATCCAAGCAAAATTGTATATTTTAGGAGTTTCAGAGATGGGTATCCTTGAGTGTTCAAGTGTCCATGTTTTAAAACAAGGTGACCCAGTATTACAAATGCATTATTGTGAATTGTTTCTTTCATTAGTGAATGATGGTTTAACTGATTTACAGCGTCTGTTCTTTTCCGATCAGGCTAGGTTCCACCTCAAAGGCCATATCAACACTCATAAGAGCCAGTATTGGGACTATGAAAATCTATATCACATTCAGGAAGTCCCTTATTATGATCGTAAAATTGGAGTTTCGTGTGCTACAGTTAGACATATAATCCGTCCACTATTCTACAAGCAGACTGTAAATGCAGAGAAGTACCAAAATGACATTTTGACCCAATATTACCATAAACTGACAAAAGAGAAACCATATAGGTGGTTTTAACATGATTCTGCTACCGCCCAAACAGCAGAGGAGTCCATGAATAAAATTAGGGAAGTGTTTGAAGATAGAGTAATTAATGCTGGTGTATAGCTCTCTCACTCCCCCGATCTGAGAACGTGTGATTTATTGGGGTAACCTGTAAGACAAAGTTTATATATTGGAAGGACTAAAACAAATTACTGGAAATAAAATTGGAAACATTACAGTAGCCGAACTTAATTGTAGGAATCAGTACGCTTTCTCCTATATAATGCTTGTTTGTTCAAGGATAGATGACATTTTCAGCATCTTCTATAAGGTAGGAGTGTTACACATGTTTTACGCAAGTTTATATAAGAACAAAGGTAGCTGCGGCATAAGTAATCGTGCGCATGCCATGCTCCTGTTAGGTTTTAAATGAAGAACCCCGTATATTAAGGAACAAATTCACAAAAATGCACATTATTTATTGTAAGAAATTTGGGCAGAGAAAGAATAATTTGCAAGTGAAATTAACTGCAAAATATGTATGAATTATTTGAAATTTGTCATCACTTGACTGCTCTCTTGGTTCACATGCCAACCCTAGATTTATTATCCATTATTTTTAAGATACTGAGACAGAGAAAAGATAATTTGCATACCAAAGGAGTGTGTTAATTTAACTATCTTCTAAAGTGAACAGATGTATAACAATGTGGATCTAATGCCTTAAAAATATCTCATTGTTTAGTTCACAATTGCCTAAATGCCAACACTATTGTAAGCAGAACAATGAAATGCAAAAACCAAAGTGCATTAATTCAGTAAGCATTTATTGGGTTACAAAGATTGTTAAATAAATAAACAACGCTGTTCTCTAAGTTTATCAGAATTTCTATATGATTTCTAACCACTATAAGCTGAGTAACTTTGCAAACGTAACTTCACACCTTTATTGAAAACTTGGGATTAACGTGGAAAACTTAAAAATTTAGGTTTTAACTTAAGGTTTGAATATTTACTGTCTATTGACAATCACCAAGAAAAACTTAAAAGCAGTTATCACCATTATGATTTCAGAAACATTACGCTGGTACTGTTTGGGCATTTTAGTTTTTCACCAATGCATACTTGATCACGTTCTTTATGCTTTAGATGAATCGATCCTAACCTATTTTAACGCTTGTAAGTTAAGATACTTTATTCATCCAATACATTTACATATTTGGGCAAAGGCCCAGTAAACTGGAGACTCGTCAAATATTACAGATTTACAGGTATTTACAAATATTTTATATACAATTACTTTTACATATGTCCCTATGTTTAAATATTTGTACTACACATCTGTTATACAGCTTAGCATTATATATGTGGTCCTAGAGACTGTCTTCCATATATTCCTTTACTGAATAATAAGCTGTCAGCGAGGACCCTTTTAAGTGTACTATGAAACACATTTTTATTTTTAATTTCTCGATACTTTTGTGGCAGTTTATTATTAATGTTTATACCAGCGTAGAATGGGCTTTTTATAAATAGGGCAAGTCCATGAGCTGGTACTTTAAGACAATTTTGTGTTCTAGTCCCATGATTATGTACACTCTGATTTAGGTTATATTTGTCGAATTTTTATATATGTGCTTAACTAATTCTAGATATATTGAGAGGGCAGGGTGAGTATGTTTGGTTTTTTAAATAAACTTCTGCAGGAAAATTTGGGACTGACACGAGTCATAATACGGATAATTTTAGGACAACAGTGAATCAGTCCTCAAAAGTACACTTGGAATACTAGTAGTATTGTAATAATCAATTCATTATAAAACTTACCCCATGCCCACAGTGCAACGGCATTCCACTGGAAACAATGAAATATGATTAGTAAGCAAAGGTGTACTCCAACAAAACGTATAGAAAATGAACGTGTATACACATTACTTAATAAAGCATTTACCTTTTTCACTTCAAATCGTTTCTTCTCTCCTTTACCACTGCTGGAGGTGGGTAGCTCAATTTCCTCCTCATCAACATCCATCGCAGAAGCCATTTTTTCAACTCACGTACAACTTTTCAGATTATCACCAGGTTGCCAATATTCAACGCAAGTTCACAGAAGACCAACCTCGAAACATACAATCCAGCGTCTTGCAATTTTGAGCCTTCTGGTCCCGTTATTAAAATCAGTAGTGTATGGGGAATTCCAGGTGGCCTTGACTTTGTGTAATTTGCGTGTTACCGAGTCTCTTGACATTTTTATAATTTATCAGTGATTGTGAACTTATTTAGAAAGCTGAAACGCCATTGTTTAACATAAACTAATAGTGTTACCAGTGGCTAAGTATAATCCAGAATTGTGGTGGTTTCAGTGCGTCAAAGAATGAAGTTCATTTATAACCTCAATTAATCTTTGCTTCGTTCTCCATGCGTTCCGTTTACAGTCAAATAGTGCTGTTTTGCGAGTGACTATCCTACATTCTACTAGTTTTTATTAGTAATTTCACCAGCTGTCATGGCCTACGCGGCACATGATACTGGCCAGTTAGTTCGCACATCGCTAAATGTGGTTAACAATATGGATATTACCTCCGAATCATCAACATTACAGTCTTCGTCGTCAGAACAGATGGAGAGCAGGTCCACACTAGAAATTATGTCATCTTATCCTCCACAAAATCCACAGACTTCGTTTCATCAAGCTTCATCACCTTCTACGAGCTCTGGTATAACTACTGTTCACACTGTAAGTAAATCAGTTCTTCGGCCACCTCAGCTTCAGCTGACACAGCCAACTCACTCACTCGATTCTAGTGTACCGCATGATGCTAACATGGACATTGACATAGTCAAATTGGGCAATCGCAACAGTCGAGAGCAGCGCTCGCCGCCTTCTCACTGCGAAACTCATAAGTAAACGCCTTTGCATGGCATCATCTTCTGAACAGTCTAATACCTCCCGTTATGCTTACGCTATCCCAACATCCAACCGATTCCATGCTTTATCTGAAAGCTCTGACCAGACAGACTCAGCTCCTAACACCACATCCAAGGAGAAAGTTCCACCAATTTGTGTGCGCAATGTTCAGAATTACCAGCTGTTCCTTCAGGATATTAAAAGGTATGTACTCTCAGATTTTCATACTGAGCTCCGAGGTGCTCTTATCAAAGTGTTTGCCTCTACTTCAACCGATTTCCGCCGTCTGACATCCTACTTTACTTCAATAAATCAAGAATTTTACACTTTCAGGAACCCAGCTGACAAACTTTTCTCAGTGATTATCTGCAATCTACCTTGTTCCCTCAGCGATAAGGAAATTTATGATGAACTCATCGCCCTTAACTTTCCTGTCAAAAAGGTTACACGTCTGCTAGGAAGAAACAAACAACCTATTCCGATATGTGCCATTGAGCTAGAAAATACCGATGGAGGTAGGGAAATACTTAACCTCACACGTCTGATGTACAGTGTTGTGTCAGTTGAACACAGACGTCGTAACACCGACCTGCCGCAGTGCACTCGATGTCAGCAATATGGCCACACCAAAAATTACTGTCAGCTGACTCCTCGCTGTGTACGATGTACTGGTGTTCATCATTTCTCAAAGTGCAGTAAGTTACCTACTACGCCTGCTCAATGTGTCAACTGTGGTCAAGACCACCCGGCCAATTATCGGGGTTGCCCCCATTATCTGGAACTGAAACAACGCATCTCCCAGCGACCTCAAGCACAAGGTGCTCTCCGTCTAGCAGCAGCTTCACAGATGCGACCAGGTCAGCAACCCCAACCAATACACCCGCAGCAGTCAACACAACACTCCCAATCCAGGCAACCTCGCCCGCATCAGTCTCCGCAACAAGAATCATCTCCTACCTCGGAACAGCGTTCCTATTCTCAGGCAGTAAGGTCCTCTGCTGCTGCTTCTTCTACTACTTCCTCTCCTCGTCATCAACCTTGTTCTTCGTCTTCTCCCCCTTCACTAAATCAGGAATTTAGCGCATCGTCTTCCTTCTGGTCGTTTCTCACTGACCTCATTAGCAAATTTTGTTCGCTATTCCGCGTCTTTGTTACCCCGTTTCTGCCACAATTAACCGAATATGCTCGCTCACTCTTCTTCTCTCAAGTACCTCATGATGGCAACCCGTAATCTGCTAACTCTTAGACGGCTCACTCTTCTAAATTGGAATTCTAATGGACTACGCGCTAAACGCGCTTCTTTCATCCATTTTCTTACGATGCATAATATTGACATCGCCTGTATCAGTGAGACTCACTTACTCCCTAACGAAACCTTTACTGTTCCTGGATACACAGTCCATCGACAGGATCGGATTGCCCCAAGAGCATCTGGAGGTGTAGCTATTGTGATCCGACGTAACATTACTCACCACTCTATATTTTTACCTGGCGTTCCCGAACTTGAAGTGGTAGGAATTAAACTCCCTAAATCGGATGGTAATGATCTCACTGTTATCAGCGCCTATAAGTCTCCTAACCGGAAACTAAATACTACTTATTTCTCCTTGCTTTTTCCTGCCAACAGCAGCACCCTTGTTCTCGGAGATCTAAACTGCAAACACTCGTCATGGTGCTGCCACTCCACTGATCCCAATGGCCGACGCCTTTATCACATATTGAACACCTGCGGCTTATCCGTCTTGGCGCCTACAGATCCCACGTATTATCCTACCAATAATCTTAATACTCCTGACATTCTCGACATTGGCATTCACAAGAATCTCCCTCTTCCAGCGTATATGTCTACACTAGCGGAACTTCACTCTGACCACTGCCCGGTCTTAATTACCTTTCAGCTCACTCCGAACATAATTCCCTCTGCACCACGACTTATTAATGGCTATGTACAATGGGATAAGTTCCATGCTCAGTTGGATTGAGCGCTCCACACTTACTCACTTAGCTCTGAAGCTGACATAGAGACTGCCATTAAACACTTTACAGACATTATATGCCACTGTGTGCGAAATTCAACTACCTGCTTCAAGCGGACTCCTATTGCTTCTTCCTTACCAGCGCCCATTCTTCAGCTTATACATGAAAAACACAGGATCCGACGTCAGTGGCAAAGGGAACGCCGACCTTGGCTGCGTAGGAAGCTTAATGGATTGAACCGGCTAGTAAAAGTCGAATTGGACCGTCATCGCCTTGAGACCTACAAACGACAACTGGCGAGCATCTCTCCGCATGACCACACGCTCTGGGATGCCACTCGACGACTTTTGCGAGAGCCAACCATTATACCAGCTCTGCGTACCACTGACACTCTTGTTACGGAGGTCAAAGCTAAATGTGAAGTTCTTGCAGATCACTTTGAAGGCACGTTCACACCAAACGCACCTCATGCCACCCCCCGAGTATAGAACAGCGGCTTGACGCTTTTCGACACCAACCAACTGTTCCCTGCAGAATCTCCTTCACTCGTCCTGCTGAACTTAGGCATTTAATTCGCTCTCTTCCTCTTAAGAAATCACCGGGACACGACTTGATTCCCAATATTGTGTTAAAAAACCTGACCAAGAAGGCCCCGGCACATTTGTCTTCAATCCTGAACGCTTGTCTTCGACTTGGCTTTTTTCCTCACACCTGGAAATTGGCTCAAATCATTGTGTTTCACAAACCTAATAAACCTAAAAGTCTCCCCGAAAGCTATCGTCCGATAAGTTTGCTGCCTACCTTGTCCAAACTCTTTGAAAAGGTTCTCCTTCGCCGTCTCCTTAAATATACCTCTGAAAACCATATCATTCCCCCCTTCCAATTTGGATTTCGTTCTATACATTCTACCTCTCACCAACTACTACGTTTAACACAAACAGTAATTCATGGTTTTGAGCAACGAAAGTACACAACCGCCCTGTTCCTCGACGTAGCACATGCCTTTGATAAAGTTTGGCATGCGGGGTTAATCTTCAAACTGTATAGCATTGGACTTCCACAGTATCTGCTCACTACCATTTGTAGTTTTCTATCAGATCGCACATTTACTGTTCGCATTGGTGGCATGGAGTCATCTCAGCGCCATATTGCAGCAGGAGTTCCTCAGGGATCCATATTGGCGCCAATCTTATTTAGTATCTATACCTATGATCTTCCTGACTTGGCCCCTACCTCCATAGCCTTATACGCTGATGATACTGTTTTATATCATTCCGGCACAGATCTCCCTACAACTATTCACACGCTACAAACCTCTCTTGACTGCCTCGTTGAATGGTTCGATACTTGGCGCATACGTCTAAACACTCAAAAGACCGCAGCTAAGATTTTTGGCTTACGTCGCATCTCCAACTCTCCCGAATTGCATATTAAGCAAGAATCAATTCCCTGGCTAACTTCTACCACCTCCGTCAAATACCTTGGAGTAATGCTGGACACTAGTCTTACTTGGCGAGCCCATATTGATCGGCTCATCTCGTTGGCATCAGGACGACTTTCAAAACTTGGCCCGCTACTTCACAGACACACTCCTCTTGGGATTGAATGCTCTCTGCTTCTCTACAAATCTCTTGTCCGGCCACTTATCACATATGCTTCCCAGGTATGGGGTTCGGCTAGCAACACTCATCTCCGAAGGCTACAGGTCCTGCAAAATCGATTTATGCGCATCGCCACGGATGCCCCGTGGTATGTAAGAAATCAACAACTGCATAAAGAACTTGGTCTCCTTCCTCTTCACCAGTACATACGTCAGATCGCCTCCCGCTTCTTTACAAACCTGTCAGATGTTCCAGGAGCTGTGATGTACGACATCGGCGTACGAACCCGCCAGCCCACGCGCCTGAAGAGACGACTCCCACAGGATCTCCTCCTAAGTGACTCTGATTGAAAAAAAAATTATGAATATTGTTTCACAATAACTGTTGTTCTTATCCCTTTGATCACTTGTTTGTTTTAATTAACTTATTTTTCTCTTGTTTCACAGTGTTAAACAGATAATAGGAGCCAACTTGGTTTTCCTTACATGTTATTATATAGTTCATAGAGATTCAATTAGCCAACAAGGATCTGTAAAGCATGTACTGGTGATCGATCATTGAATAAAATAAAAAAAAATAAAAATAAAAAAAAGTAGTTAATGGGTATCATGAAGCTGTGGCCACAGGCAGTACAGCAAACAACCAGTTTGGCGAATATAAGCAATCTAAATTTTCTCTTGTATACGTACCGTGCACCGAATAATACATTGGTTACATTGGTAAAGTTTGATTGCAACTACCGCAGCTCCATGCAATGTAAATGCCACATAATAATTGGAAGTTACTGAATATACGTCGGGATAAGAGCTTGCCAGTCGCAAGTCTTTTTCAAAAATGTGATAAGTGAAGTTACAAATAGTTATGAAGTTTGCACAGACACAAAGTAGTAGTACGTATCATCGCATTATTGCTGAATATGCTTAAATATTTTGTAAATATTAAAAACATATTTCAGCAGCTAATTCGTATTTTATATATAATGGCATATTCTTTTATTAATAAGTATTTACACGTATTTAAAATCACTTTCCTAAAACAACAAATTGAGAGTTTATAAATATTACTTAATTTACCTACTTGCGCTGTCATCTCTTGAGAGGTAATTGATATAGTTTTTCCTCTATAATGTAATTTAAGGCATATTGCGTAGAGTATAACATTATTACTGTCATATGTACGAAAGGTTTTGTTTGGTTTATTGTAGTAAGCTGTACAGTGGTCCAATCACGGTCCAATTACCTTTGCTATATTGAGATCCGGCGCGGAACGCCCTATGGAAAGTCGTCCGTGTGAAGAGTGGTTTTTGGCGGGAGGGAATGAAATTCCTACTGCCGCAACTTTGGAAGATGCTGAAATTAAGTACCAAATTTGGTATCTAACCGAGTCACACACATGTTTCTATTAAAACATCCAAAACGTGCCTTTCCAGTAAAATAGCATGTGGAAATTTTGGGCCGAATGCAACAACCTCTCTATGTCTCTCAGAAGTCAGTTAGGGGATTACACTGGTATACTTTCAGCTAGAAATAAACCAAAGATAAAAATGTATAATGTTACCTGTAATGGATCTATGAGAATGAGGTCGAACATAAAGATATTTCACGTTTTAAATATGTTGTTTATAAAAAATCCCCTTGCAAGTCTTTGTTAAAATAGAATATACTCTTAATACATCTGTAATGTTTCAGTTCTTTTTATTAACGTAACCGTCTTCTCCTTTTTAATTTCCGTGCTCCAACGTTAATAAAATGAATCAAATGGGTAAAACGATGCCTCAAGTGAGCCCAGAGTCCATAGAGGTAAGAGTTACCTGACATTCATCTTTAAGTAATAATAATAATGATAATGATAATGGTAATGATAATTATAATGGTAATGATAATGACAATGATAATGGTAATGATAATGATAATGGTAATGATAATGGTAATGATAATGTTAATGGTAATGAAATTGATAATGGTAATGATAATGATAATGATAATAATATTAATAATAATAATAA
>JAUKNK010000318.1:0-2500 GCA_030765055.1 Mantis religiosa | reverse complement strand
AATAATAATAATAATAATAATAATAATAATAATAATAATAATAATAATAATAATAATAATAATAATAATAATAATAATAATAATAATAATAATAATAATAATAATAATAATAATAATAATAATAATAATAATAATAATAATAATAATAATAATAATAATAATAATAATAATAATAATAATAATAATAATAATAATAATAATAATAATAATAATAATAATAATAATAATAATAATAATAATAATAATAATAATAATAATAATAATAATAATAATAATAATAATAATAATAATAATAATAATAATAATAATAATAATAATAATAATAATAATAATAATAATAATAATAATAATAATAATAATAATAATAATAATAATAATAATAATAATAATAATAATAATAATAATAATAATAATAATAATAATAATAATAATAATAATAATAATAATAATAATAATAATAATAATAATAATAATAATAATAATAATAATAATAATAATAATAATAATAATAATAATAATAATAATAATAATAATAATAATAATAATAATAATAATAATAATAATAATAATAATAATAATAATAATAATAATAATAATAATAATAATAATAATAATAATAATAATAATAATAATAATAATAATAATAATAATAATAATAATAATATTTTTTTTTGCTTTATTGATATCAACAGCATGCTCCATTACATAGTAATACTACATGCTTTATAGTTACATGTCCTATTTTGAATTAGTAATTGTAAACATTACAACAAATTTACTTTGGGTTATTCTGTGCTTTAGACACTATGTACATTAATTTGAGTCTATTCTTCTAACTGATTTTTGTGAGTTCACAATTTGTAATTATTTCAATTTAAATACTTGTCATATTTTTAGAAGTAGTGCTTTATGTTTTAGTTAATTGTAAGATTATGATGAAACCGGAGTAAGTTGATTGTATAGAGTTCACAATTTGTCGTTGTTACTCTCCAAATCCTTCAGTCCATGTCCGTGATTTTTAATAGAAGTTGCAAGTTTTACAAACGACTTCAGGTGATTATTCGCAATCTTCTCGTTGGTGGTAGGCCATTTCCCTCCATTGCTTGTTACACTTTTTGCCAATCTAGTCTTTTTTCATCAAGTCTTCTGCAATTAAATATTATATGGTTAACGGTCTGTTCTTCTTTTCCGCAAGGACAGAGTGGGTTATCTATTATTCTAAATCGGTATAGGTATGCGTTTAATTTTCCATGGCCAGTTAACATTGTAGTGAGTTCTGGGGATATTGGAATCTTTTGACGCAATCTGTTTTCCACTAACGGGAAGAATGCTTTAGTCACTGCACCTTTCGTTGTGTTCGTCCAGACTTGTTGCCACCTGTTGAGTCCATATTCCTTGTCTCTTGTTACAATTACGTCTTTTGGTATTTTGTCGTACACTATTTCACTATCTTCGATAGCAGCGCGTTTTGCAAGCTTATCTGCTAGTTCATTACCTTCTATTCCGCAGTGGCCTTTAACCCAGCCAAAGTGGATGATCCAATTTAAATGGTTTAGTGCAAGAAGTTTGTCTTTGATAGATTCTATTAGTCGATTCCTTTTCCAGTTGTTTCTCAGTAGATCTATAGTAATTCTGCTGTCAGTGTATATTGCAACGGTTCCGTTTCTATCTATTGAACTGGCATAATATATTTCTTCTAATTTCTCTAGTACTTTTAAAATAGCAAGTTGTTCGGCTTGATTGTTGGTGGAGTGGCCATGCAATTTGAATTTTAACTGGTGTGTCATAATTCCGTTTTCGAATATAATTCCTGCTGCGCCAACTTTCTCCCCCATTTTACTTCCATCTGTGTACGCTTCCATTCTATATATGTTATCTTTGTTCACCTCCTGAATCGTTGCCACTTCGGCAGGATGTCGCCAGTGTTTTACATCTAATGGTTTGTCGAAGTCTGCTATGTGACTTTTTGTTGCCAGATATATTTGGAGTTTTTCCTCTATAGTTATTTCTATAGGACATACTCCAGCTAGTACGCACGATGCATCATACGAGAGAGTTCTATATGCTTTCGTCATTTTTATGTTGATTAATCTTTGAATTCCTCTATATTTTGCAATATGTTTATTCTTCCGTATCGCATCTATCCATATAGGAGCTCCGTATGTCAAGACAGGGACTATAGCACCTTCATAGATTGTCTTAAGTGCTTTGTGACATAGCCCCCATTGTAGCTTTGCTGTTCTTGCTAGCATATGAACCAACGAGATTGTTTTGTCTGCAGTATATTCAATGTGCGCGTTGAAGTTAAATTTGCTATCTAAATATATTCCGAGGTATTTTATTTCTTCGGTTTGGTTAAGTTTATGATGATTCAAAAATATGTTGACATCCCTATCTACATTTCTTCTTCTTGTGATAAATAGAACCTTGGATTTCTTTTGGTTAAACTGAATTTTGTTATCATCAGCCCATTTTTGGATTTTTCTAAGATCGTGATTTG
>JAUKNK010000317.1:0-185356 GCA_030765055.1 Mantis religiosa | reverse complement strand
GAAAATAGAAGAAAGACTGTTTTAGATACCTAGATTAGATGAGTAGATTTGTAAGGTTTCTGGAATCCAGTAACCTGTAGGCTTAGTTCATTAAGGCAGCAAAATTTATACAAGGTTTTACGTGATTTGATTTAAAATGAATAAAGATAAAAATAAAATTTGCATAACAGCTTGATACAGCTTTCAGGAAACTGGCTGTTAGATTATGCAGATTTTATGTTATTCTTTTAATTCTTTTATAATGCTGAATAACCAAAGTAGTATATTAAAATGTTAGACTAAGCACTTCATGTATTTTGTTGAAAATATATATAAAAATTTGAAGAAAATGTATCCAAAAGTTTTAATTCGTCTCCAATAGATAATAAAGTATTAAGAATAATTATGTGAAGATCCTCATAGAGTTGGAAATTATTTATCACAGTAGTCACATCATTTACCTCAAATTTAATTACATAGTTTAAATCTTATAATTATTTAGTAATTTTTGTAAAGAGGTTTATACTAATGTTTTATATTAACAATGATAAATGTCATGCGTGAAAAGATACCATCAATGCAAGTTTTTGAACCACTATAGTTTCGTATGTAACTGAGTATTTTAAAACCATTAAGCTCCTAATACATTTGCGGCCGTTTATTTGTGGAAAATAATTTATTTAAAATGTTCAACAATTTTTCTGTAATAACTTTAGTGATATACTTAGCATGGTGGGTTTGTAATAAGTTCTATAGCACCAATTTTAACTTTTACTGGTCTGAAGAGGTATTATCTCGAAAATATATACCAAATCAGACTGAAAATGTTACAGGATGTACTGTCTAGCAACGCAGGGAATGCGCCCCCTTACACAGTGGGACAAGGGCAGTGAATGTATGTTACAGAACGCATGCTACACAAGGAGTAGAACGGTTAAAAACATGCGCCCTATTCACTCTGTACACTAAAACCGAGAAGGTTTATTCACAAGAGTTGAAGCCGTCAGAATGTTTTTGGATGGTCCCTAACTGAACTGGCATGGGGTTGTCATAAACCCGTCGGGGGAGGGTGTAGGAATCTTTGCCGTTTCCCCCTGCGTCTTATCCACCGGAGACTTTCTCTCCTGTGGTATACTATGGAAATATATATAGTAAAGAAGATATATTTATATTAAAACATTCCAGTAGCTATTTTTTAAAATAAAATTAATATAATATTAAAATCAATGCACCATAGAAAAATACTGAAACATTTTTATAACAAAACTTCATGTAACTATCTGCAATAGTTTCTGAGACAGAATTTTACATTAAAAGTGTCACTAAAACACTATAATTTTACGAAGCAAATATAATATTATTTGGACACAGAAGTCATTTATATTTTCCATACAAATCATTTTCTTTAAAATTACTTCTCTAATCCAAAACAACAACAGTATTACTTTTAACCTGTGAAATGGCAAAGAATTCAGAAGACAAAATAGCAGAGGTATAAATTTTTAAAACTGCATTTAAAATTTAATTATTATGTCCCAGTTTCATAAAATATATAAAACACAAGAATAAATATCAATTGATAAGACTACACTAATAGTTTAAAATGTAATTTTATTGACATTTTCATTATTTTTAGACCCTCCTTAGACCCTCCGCTCTACCTACGCGGAGTTTTTAACTTAAATTGCATGGCTATAAATGATTAAGAAAAACGAAAACCTAAGTCAACGTACACATGGTTAAGCTTTCAAAAAGAACAAACTTAATTCAGTTTCTTAATAGGTTAGATAGTAATTTAGTAAACCGAGCTACCACATTCAGCTTTATAAATTACCTGTTACTTAATTGAAACATTAACCTTGAAACCCAGCAGTCAGCTTAATTAGAAAGATATTAAGTACCTATTAATCTGGTAAGTGGTTAAGAAAGTCTAGAAAGCGTCACATTTATAACTTATTTGATGTTTAGGCAAAATTGGTTTTTGGTCAGATGAGCAAATCAGGTTTCGCAATCAACGATGGCAGTAGAAACACTAACCTAAATCCTAACATATCACAAAAATTCCATAATTCAATAGTATTAATAGTTCATTGATTCAGTAGTTAAGCAGCTAAACATGTTAATGTAATTAAAATTAAATACCAGGGCTGTTCAATAAAGAATGATCATAATTTGTTTATGGTCATAATTTTTTCGCACTAAAATTCAATCTTATTATATTCTGTTAGCTTAATGTGAAACAAACACACCGTAGTAGTTTCATTGTTGGTACTCCTGGTTCCCGCCTGTGAGAACCAGGCAAGTTCAGACATGTTCAGTATGGCCTACCGCTGCAATGGATTAACATGAAGTTAAAGTTGATGTTAGAGGAAGATCAGGAGTTTCTTTTAAACGTAATCACTGCTGATGAAACTTGGCTACATCATTTTGATCCTGAGAGCAAACAGCAAAGCTCAGTGTGTAAATCTTCATCACCAACCCCAAGTTATGGTCACCTCATTCTTTGATATTCATGGAATGATTTATCAGTATGTTGTACCTGCACACACATCAGTAACTGGACAATACTACAGGGATGTCCTGAAAACATTGCAAGTCCTAACAGGTGCAAAAGACCACATTTCCGTGAAGCAGGCTGGATGCTGCACTACGATAATGCGCGGCTGCATATTGCCAATGTTGTTGCTGAATATCTTGCATCCCTCACCCTCCTTATAGTCCGGATTTAGACCCATGTGACATTTTTCTATTCCCTAACTTGAAGAAACGCCTTCGTGGGATGCATTATCCATCTCCAGAAGCAGTGGTGAAGACTGTGGAGGCAATTTTGAAGGATCTCTCAAAAAATGGTTTTCAGCATGTCTTTGAAGACTGGCAGAAACGCTGGGACAAGTGCATCGCATTCAGGGGAGACTATTTTTAGAAGGACCATCAAAAGTATGAGGATGAGTAAAGGTACATTGTCAAAAAGAGTGATTATTCTTTATTGAACAGCCCTCGAAACATTCATAGCGATTTCAAATACTGGAGCTTATTACTTGTGATGCCATTTATACTCGGATACCGAATCGTTAAACAGTATAGCTAAGTATCCTCAGACCTTCAAATTGCCTACCATATCATTTCAATCCTAATTCATACATTAAATTTATCCTATTTTATCTTTAGATGTACTTTACTACCTTTTCTGACAAATGCCTTGAAGATATATAAATATTTCAGCAAAAATTCAATACAGATATTTCACAGGCCTTGCATACAGGCCCCCTGATGAAACCAAAAATAGCACATTTTCGTATTTTTATGCAGAGCAATACCTTTTCTAACTGCTGTATGTATTGGATTTATTTAATTTTGCTACCAAATATTTGATGAAAATAATGGTCTCTTAATTATATAGAAAGAATATAAACCATGAAGGGGCCTTTAAGACCTGTTCTAATATAATTCTTTAAGAGTGCATTTTACTGTCAATATGTATAGGTACTATTTAACTTCTATGTATCATTGCAGGTAATGAGACTCGCAAAAAGAATTAAAGAAACAGATTATTTTATAACGAAATAAACAATCAGGTACGGTTAAGGTTATGTACGTCCATTAGTAAACGAGTTACTAGAAATGCTCGTTTGTTTTATGGGCTAATGTAATGGATATTGCAGCTATAAATACTTTGTTTATTCACCAATTAGCATACTTAATGTCATATTGAAACTCACATAAAAGGGGGATTTTCTTGAAAGAGTTGAGCTTAGATCTTAATTGTCCCATGTGGAATCCTGAGTCTAAAAGCCACATTTTCAAGCAGTGGCTAGGTACAGGTTAGATAAATGGTTATCATCCACCCAACGAAAACACCAGGAACATCCTTTACGAGTCAAAGTCAATTAGAAAGGAAAATTGCTCAGTGTTGTCCAAAATGTTCTAACAATATGTGCAGTGACAATAGTGTGCCTGTTCCCTAAAATTTCTTGAACCTTGTGGTCAGGCGGTCTAATCTTTGTTTAGAAAACATACTATGTATAAGGTGACCGCGACATTTGTGGGCATGAAGGAGTTGGCTACTGTTTTTTTTGGGGGGGGGGTGAAATCTGTGACATCATTTAAAGTAGGAATCAGATGGGAGTAAGGTGAAAAGTGATAATAGGAGTGTACAGTTGTACAATGAAAACGTACTGCATGTGCAACTCACAAGTAAACAAAGTCAGAAATGCGGATGTTTTCTATACATCTCTTTTTGAAATTAACGAATGTAAAAGTTGCAATATTAACAACAAATATTTACGACAATAACCTGTGGATTGCGAGTAATAATAGTTTGTTTTTTTTCCTTCGAAGGGGGTATTAATTGTTATATTACTTTATATAATGTCTATTACTATAACGAATGTGGATCTGTAAAATGAATCAGCTGACTGAACTTCTTAGGTGTTTATCTCTTGCTCTTGGAACTGTTTACTTCCTCTTCCTTCCCAACGTTTTCATATCATAGCCAATATCAAAAAGATATTCATTGTTTCCCACAGTAACTACCCTTTGTATTTAAAAATAGTTTGACATTATTTATTTTCTGAACATAGTTTTTATGCTTTTGATTCATGTGCCACATATTTAAAATACGTTAACCTATAATTTATTATCTTTAACTTTTTGGAAATAGTATGTGAAGTTTTTATTTCTAAATCAATTTTTATGATCTACACACCTCTTTTATTTTCTCACCTAAATATAGGAAATGTTAGGCAAAATATTATAGCCATTTTTTCAGAAAAAAACTGCAATATTTTCTGTTCAAAGAGCAGTTCTTGTAGGAGGATTTTCTTAAATAGCTTTGTGTTGCATCCTTGCAAAATGGTGAGCTAAATATCAAGTTTGGTATTGGTTTGGTTTGGCCATTTTAGGGTCAACTGAATGTTTGAAATTATTTTCAAATGAAAAATTATAAGTGACAAAATAGAAGAGTATGAAGAGAGCCCATTTAGGTAGAATGAAAAGTGAGGGAATCCTAGCCTTGAACAACCATCAGCCTCAAGGTAGAAGAAATGGATATCGAAGGAAGAGATCCTGTTAGCACTTGGAAGACAGAACAGGCAAGTCTGCCTAATCCTTTGAGTATGATTGCTACTTCATCTCACTTCTTTAATGTTGACTTCCTAAGAATCACTACAGCAGTTAAAATCTTTTTGACACCGACTGATGAGGGTTACGACAATTACTGTTATGGCCGCGATTATCCCAATTGAACACTTGCGCTTCCCTTTATACAACATAGTGCCTCTTCCTAGAATATAATATAAATCCTTGATTTTCCTAATCACCTATGAGCTTCCGTGTTTATAACATGTAGTGAGGTTAAAGATTGCTTTTCTAAGAACAATTCACGTGTTTACGGAGGTGAATAAACTAACCATGTAGTTAAACAAACCACCAGGTACATTACCAGTCATTAACGTTCTTTAAACTCCAATTATCTTCACCGTTTGGTAAATGGTTCGCGCCTTCCGTCACAGCTTGAATGGCTCAAGTTTAGTTTTCATTGGAATTTTTTACCACTTAACAATTCTTTCTGACATAACCAAATTTAGCGAATACTAATATATAAGGAATCCGGTAAATGCCTACCTCGGTAGCGTGTCTGCCTCGCGTTCAAGAGGTCCCAAGTTAGAACCTCGGACAGGGTGAGTTACCTGGATCAGGTTTTTTCCCCCGGGGTTTTCCCTTATCCTTAAAGAGAATGTCGGGTAACTCTAGTTTCTATGGACCCCGGACTCATTTGAGCATCATATCACCCAATTCATTCATCGTCCGATATGACTTGTCGTTGGAGGACGTAGGACGAAGTTTCAGCATGGGTAAAATACAAACAGAAATACAGAAATTCCGATCTTAAAATAAACCATCGTGATTTATCTTTTAAAAGAACCTGTAACGTTTAAAGTTTGTTGCTTTTGGTCGGTGATCTTTCAAAGATTTTTCTTGTGTAATTTACGTGCTCCAAGGTCAAGTCATATCGGACGATGATTGAAATGGATATGGTGCTCAAATGAGCTCGAGGTCAGCAGAGCTTAGAGTTATCCCACATTCGTCTTTAAGGATAAGGGAAAACCCCGAAAAATCCTTATCCACGGTGACTCATCCTGACCGAGATCTTTTAAAGGGTGTAACAATATTAGGTTAGCTATAAATTATACAATGTAGGGGACACCGATATAGATCTATTGTAACTACCATCCCATAGGAGAAAGGAATGAAGTAAAGGAATTACAGAAGGCTGTAGGCCACAATAGACAAGCCACAGAGAAGTGCGGAAGTTCCAGGCTCAAAGGACCCAGAATTTGTCTAGAGTGGGCGATGAACGACCCGTCGACTTAGCAGCTCTTAAGTATCCAGTACTTTGTTCTTTCAGCAAGCCTCTGCATCATCCAAAATTTATGACCAAATGAACTCGAGAAGTCAAAATGTGGCAATGCTTTTAGAGAAAAAGAAAACAACATAACACTTTTAAGGGACACAAAGTGCAATGTTCTGAGCTTCATCTCAAAGCAGCCCTTATACTGAAAACCATATTTTTCTCGTATCGTTTATTAACGGTATTTTTAGTAGCTTTTAACCCTCTTCTTACTACATAGGTACTTCAAGCATTAGATACTGATTACGCATGCAATGAAATTATTTTTTTCTTTTTATTACTCTGCACCTCAAGGATTAGGCATTACACTTGTCCGTCTTCGCATTCTTTCTACTCCCTTTTCTCTAAGACGTCCAATGAAATGAAATAAATTTGAAAAACGAATTTTGGTTGGTATACATTTTAGGCAGCTCGTCCTGACGTATTTTAAACCACAGACCTCTGTTCCAAGAGTGCAGTGACTAATAATTACATAATTGTCACAGCCTAAAACCAATTGTTCAAGAAAGCATTATTACCGAAATGAGGTTGTGTGGCGAAGTAATATAGGAGGTGCTAAACAAATAATAATTTATTTCTAGCATATATTTTTGTTTACATTATAGTTTTTACAACTTTAAGTGATGTTAAGGCATGGAAAATTCTTTCAACTGCCATATGACAGCAAATTGCAAGTATATAACAATTTCACCACAAATGGAGCTACATGTCAGGTTATAAAGCATGAAGTTTCAACCTTCATTATGGCTAAATTGCATAATAACGCTTATAGCATAAAAAGCAACAATTATGGCCAAACACGTACCCACGTACAAAAGTTTGATATCTGCATTCTTTTATTTTAGCACAAAATGTTTAATTATTTGTATGATTGTTTTTCCCATTATTCGAACAAAGCTAATATTATATATTATGCAAGTTGAAAAATAATCCTTTTTGTATGTAATTTTTATAGTGTCACAAAGGGCTTACAATAATACTCATTAAAGTATTTATTACAGCGTTCGTGTTTTGTTTCATTAAAACGAATGTAAACTTTTAACCTGAAAAGTGTTTGTGTAGCACCTTGCAAATTTATTTCAAGGTCTATCCAACATTACATTCACCGTAAACTTCCTAAGGTTATTTTTGTGTACAGTTTTTGTAATAAAGTGTGGTTCGGTTATATGTCTTAATAGTTCAGAACCCAGAACTTTTCCCCCTCTTAATTTACGTCCTCCAACGTCAAGTCTTATCGGACGGTGAATGAAATGGGTGAAATGATGCTCAAATGAGCCCAGGGCCCATAGAGCTTAGAGTTACCCGAGATTCGTATTTTAATGATAAGGGAAAACCCCGAAAAATTATCCAGGTAACTCACCCTGACCGAGATTCGAACTCGGGACCTCTTGAACGTGAGGCAGACACGCTACCATCTACGCTATCGAGGCAGGCAGAACCAAGAGTTCGTGATGTGTCTATTTCTTCACTGCATGAAACGTTTAATAGAGCTTTTGAATTCCTAATAAATTGGGTGTCTCGCCTTCATTAATAAACACTTATATAGCACATGAAAAGTGGCTTTTATAGAAATTCCAAGTTTCACATTGCCAGTAGTGGTTATACTTTAACTTAATGAAAAATTGAAGCCATTATAGTTATCATGGTGCACAAAATGGAATGTTAGAAATACGAGAGCAAAAGAAAGGAAGTAGAAATAAAAGATAAATGAATATTGAACATATACGGTCAAGCTGGTTTGGATGCCTGTTTCTAACAAGCCCAGTAGTAAGAATTGAGATTAATATCTTCTGTCAGGGTTAACTCTTCTGTGTTGCAACCAAGAATGAAAAATGACTGTCTAAAGCTTTAAGCAGCCTTTGTTTTATGAAGGACACTCTGTTAACATTCACATGGCTTTCTCTATTAATTCTTATACTTCATGTTTTTTTTTATTTTTTATTTTTTTATTTTTTTATTTTTTTTATTTTTTCATGTTTTTTTATTTATTTTTTATTTTTCTTTCTTTTTTATTTTTTTTATTTTTTCATGTTAATCGAGATATAGGTAATTTGCAGAACCTGTCTTATTGCATATTTGTACTGGTATGCATGCTGTAAGAGTGTACAGCACGGCTTTAAGCGCAATTTCAAATACTTTAATATGGACTCGCTATATCATGGTATTGAATCTGGTATTCTGTCTTTTTAATTTATTCATTTCCAGGATCATATCAGCGCTACCTGTGTGCCGAAATTTCATGCCAAAATTTCTTATTTTACATGGCACTTAATCTATTACGCTTTTAAGCATATTGAAAAACCATCGGATTTGAACCCCCGACCTTGGAATCAATGGGCCAGCGTCCAATAAACCAAGCCACCCTGACCAGCAATTCCATTGCACAGCTAAGATTGTGGGGGATAACGAAAAGAGGTTTTACTCCTGAGAAAAAAATATTCGAAAATAGAAAACAAAACAAAAACTAATGGTGATGTAACGCCAAAAACATTATTTGTTGGTGTGACTTTGTGGGTTCGTGAAATCAAAAGTCCAGGTTACAAACAAAAAAATGTCACTTTATTTCTGTAGAAATACGCTTCGTACACATACACAATACAACATACAAGGTCAACAAACACAGCTGTTTACCCGCACGCGTTCAATTACCGACTGACTCCTCTTTGGCGGGCGGGCTGCCTTTTTATAGCTTACTAACATTCCAGAAATTGCTCAAACAATCAAGACCCGGCTGTCTGTCTCTTAAAATTTAATATTAATATGTCATTCAGAATGAAGAAGACTTCAGAAGCTTTCCAAAATAATCAAGAAAGGTTAGATTCGGGTGGGAGAATATTTTAGTATCCATGTTTGGTGTCCAAACACTTCTTGATTTTTAGTTTTTGTATTCAAAGACTCACAGACATACATATACCCCCGCACATCTTTTGGTATAGTATCTTTTGTTTTGGATTTGTAGAGTTCCAAATCGTTCATATGATATTCCAGTATCAGTGGACTTCAGATGCAATTGTCACCATCGCATGAATCATTTCTGCACATAGATTATCACTCCTTACACCAGGTGCGGCTCTGGGCGAATTGATTACATGACTCGGAAAATTGGCTAACCTAAATTCTTAAAATCACTATCGCAGAAACGGATTTTATACTGGAATAGTGGCTTTGAATTTCATGGGGCTTCCCTCCGTATATAAATCCAAAAGTTCCTTCAAATTACCTGTTATTTAGAGAGTCCTCGCTGTCATCATGTCCACGATATGCCACTTTTTGTCTACTTCCCTAATGGGACATTGCATGAAAAGCCTGTTAAGCTCAACGTTCTCATTGTATTTTACAATATACAGACGTGAGCTTTCCCGAAGAGTGTCTGCAGTTTTGTTAGTGATTTCCCCAGCTTCTTCAATTCGGCACAATTATGTTCCTCATACCAAGGGGTCTTAAATTTCGCTGTCAATTTTTTTCTAAAACTAGCACTGGTGTTGGCCTACTGACATTTACCACGTCGCATTTGTCATCTTTTTCCACAAAGAAAAGGGTGTTTGGACAATGGAACATACCACGTCGTGTGCTGCATTCATTGTAAATTCCTTAAATATGAAAAATTAAACACTTCAAATATCACACAATAATCACTGATCACATAAAAAATTGCGTTTTTACACAGGATGCAAACCGATAACAAACAGTAGCACATGACACGCAGGGCTCGCTTCAAACGGATTACCACTCCTACCAACAGAAGAACATAAAACATAACCATGCAAGTTATTCAAAAAAATAGGTAACTATAGGTAACAATAGGTGAAGATTCAAACGCATCAAGGAACAATCGCCCCTACCTTATAAGCCTCGACTACTTCGTTTCGCTCAATAAATATATTCCAGTTCAAGTAGTGACGTAGGTAGTTACGCAGTAGTGTTGGAAAGAACGTTAAGTCCTCAGTAACAAATTAATTTGTAATCCAAAATGTATAAAAATCTTACAGCAACGCACACACTTCTTTTTATACCTAAACTAATCAGATGATTAGAAATTATGTCCGGAAACGATATTTGTGCTACATTTTTCCTAGGATTTACTTCAGATTAAGCTACATATAAGTGCCAGTCACAAAATAGAGAACTGACTTCAGCTGTTGCTGCGTAATGAAACAGAAGAAAAACTAATGGTCAGTCGTTAATTTTGTTATAACATCTTCAAGCCATTCTTTAATAACCTTATTCTCTTATTCACTTCATATAAATCAATATAGGCATTTAAAATTTACTTTCGGTAGAATTTTGTCATTCATATAGGAGGGGCCCATAAACTGAGACGATTTTTGGAGCTCCAAAATAGGCTTTTCCACGTAAATATGTTAAACAATCATTATTGTTAGAATTATTTTTTAGAAAATAATAAATAATAAGAACATCTCCAGTGTAGTTGGTAGGGTACTAGGCACAAATGCTTATCAGACATTTGGATTTGACTTACGCTTTACGTACACACAGGTAAACGGAGGTTTTTCTAAACATGGCATTTTTTTTATTCAGAGAGGATGAAACATGTACTTATGGTAAAATTTGATATAGAATTCTATGGCACTTCCTCCACCTATTGTACACGTGACTGAAAAAGTACACTAAAGAGTGGGTCGGAAAAATCCATCGCCCTGGGCCGGGCTAGAGCAAACATACAATGGGAACCATATAAACTCCCTGACCGCAGAGGACAAATGGTGCGCATGGCAAAGCATACACGTGCAACATGGAGTATTACAAAAATTGATAATGCCTTGAATAAAACTCACACAAACTATGCGTTGTAAAGAGCTCTACATTTTTCCAGTAAAATATATTTCATTCCCTTCTGCATTTTACAATTCTTTAAAATTATGCAAAACTGGGCAAAGAAAAAATTTGCAAACTAGTGATTCATAGAAAATTCAAGATTTTCAAGGTATTAGTATTAAATTAAATTAATGTGAATATTGTAGCCCGGCATTTAGTATCTATTTATTTATAAAGTTGCAGGAACATATGCAATTAATATGCATCATTTTTCTGAGATATACTACTACAATTAAGAAAAATTTGGGAAAATTAATTAAAAAGTACATTAAAATATTAGTATGCAAACATTACATTTTAATAAAATATTTCTTTTGATAACATACACAATAACGGGAGGTATATAAGGATGTAAACAGTAGTTGGATTGGTGAGCTTTTGTTTAAAAAAAAGTGTCATCTAGGTAGCTGTTGAACTTAAATTCCCAGTTTTGTTTTTGCGTAAAGTCTCTTTCTCTTCACTCTCTCACAAAAAAACACATGAATGTTTTATAAAATGCTTCAGGGAGTGGGGATTCCAAGAATCACAAAATTTTTCATTTCCGGTTACATTTCGAATCGAATACGATAAAGCAACTGTTCTCAAAACGTGTATATTTTTATGTCAATGGAGCATGACTTAATCTAATTTTCACAATTAAACTATATAAGCTTAAAATGTAATTAATACAAATTTATAAATAAAGAATTGACTTCGAAAACACATATAAAAACACGTTGTGTGCCATGTTTAGCGAAAAAGATCAGACAAAGAATGCTAAAATTGCAATTAACGCCTTCCACTTCATTGGCGTGTCACTACGATAAATTGTATGTTAAGTTAGTCAAATTAGCAGACTTAAAACATCAATTAATATTCAAATGACAAATTTCTTGTATTCCTTATTCTGAAAATTAGTTCCTAACCTTTATTGCCGTCATAAGAGTTTTCAGCGATAATATTTCACAATAGACATAAATCACCTTGCGTGTCATAGTTGAGTAGAGAATTTTGGTTTATTATTACATTAGAAAAAAATTAATTATTAAAGTAACTATAATACCGTAGCTGACTGGAAGCATAAATATATGATGAGACATGATTGGTTTGCTATATAATGACGTAATGATAGCGTTAGCGAAAAACTCTTATTGTCTTACGCCTTGCGAGCAATCTTAATAACACTAATCCCGAATATGTCAGCAAGTGTAATAAGAAGATGGCTGATGTGAAAGCACCCAAATTGTTCGTTTCTTTGTCTTGCTACCGACGTAAGGGGAACGTTTATCGTAATGGCATGTATGTTTAGCTAAAGATTGCAGAGGAGAGAGCGTGCTAGCAGCTGGTCTGCCTACATCGAGGAACCAGTCGATTGAATTTATTGAGCTCCAAACCTCATTTCCAGCAGTTTCGAATAATCTCCGCTAACTTACGCGATCTGGACCTCGATATCTTTCTTTTTCAATCACGAAAGTTCTCCCTCCCTCCGGCGATGGGGTATAAATTTACAAACAATAATGACGAAGAGAGCTGCCCGGTGGGCGTGTGCCCCCTGCACAAAGTGGGTTAAATGTGAATAGGGCAACCAATAGAGTCCACACCCTCACTTTCCGATTTGGGTTTTATCTGTTGGAAGTAAGAGAAACTCCATTCTGCGCGGTTGTCATCTTTATTTATAGTTTCATAGTTTATAGACTGGAAATTTCCACCAGTTTCTTGTCCTCAGGGTTAAAACACTGTTCTGTGTTTCCATTTTATTTAGTTACACATAAAAGTATATTTATTAAAAAAATAAGACAATATTCCAGGAAATATATGGCTTATCCATTGACGAATTAAGTTTAATGGGAAAAGAGTTTAATTTGGGAAACCTTCTCCTATAGTATTCTAAGTTCTGGAAAATATGTATAGCCTTTGGCAGTTGGGGAATTCTCGGGCATGTTAGATTAATCTTTAAATCTTTGTACATTGCTTTTGTTCCCATAACCATTTAATAACATGCCGGGCGATATGATTCCACGGTAGCGCGCGAGGATCTCATTCTGGAGGCCCTGGTGGCATACCATTTTGACCATAGATTTTGCTGCACGTTTTTCCTACTCGGCAAGGCGAATGCTAGATTGGCGTCCTCCACCACGCTCTCCTCTCCCCCGTTTCCTCTCATTTTGTCTCCCTCTTTTACGTTACAAGACGACTCCGGGTCTAAGCGTCGGTCTAAGGTGGATAGATGTGATTTAGAATTTCTCGGCTCCGCCAGAGGGCGGCCGCCTGAGCCTCTGCTACCTCTGCAGCCGAGCCGAGGCTTCCCCAGTTCTTCTTGCTAAGCAGAAGCCGCTGAGCCAAACTCCGGCAGCTGGGGTTGAAGCGCCACGAGCACCTCCCAATCTTGTGGTCACGTTAGGAAACTCTGTGCATCTCTGCTGCTTGCACTGTAACCCATACAGCTCTTGAGATCCCTTCATCTCATCCGTTCCTCCTTGGGGTAATGCACGAACAATTTAATTGCGAGGCGATCTGCTAACCATCAACCCATTTAATAACATAGGATTTGTATCTATTTTACGAAATGTGGAAATTTTTAACATGTGGAACGAAATAAGATTCACAGTCCCAAGCTACCAGAATAACATTAAAAAAAAAGACGAGGTCACAGTTTGTGATCATCGAGAGAAATAACTTTGTCAATGTAAAGTATCAGTGCATTGATTTCTAATGTTGGCAGTTTTCTCTCTTAATAATATTATTTACCAGGCCCTGATAGCGAAACTGAGAACAAAATGCAAAGGGAATAAAAAAAAACTGTAGTTTATGAGAATGGTTTCGAAAGAAGAAACTTCATTATGTACACCTGTAAATTAAAATAAAGACAATTCAGAGGTTTGGGGCAGTATTGATTTGCTTACATATTTAATGTAGATTTTAAATAAGAAGAGAAGACTCTGGAGTATTTAATAAATAAAAATTTTAAAAAATGTGAAACTGCTGCGACTGTCATTTTATTGCGTTTGCTGAAAATTTGGCTTTTGGTTTTAAAGAGCACGAAACTCCGGGGCTCTCCGTAGCGACCACTAATGAAAGAAGTTACCGCTACATAACGAAATTAACAAGTCTAAAGGCTGTTAAAATTATAGAAAATTAACACGTACCCTCACAATTTTCCATTTTTTATAAATTTTCATAATCATTGGCCCTTGATCTTATGCAGAAAAGCAGTTAGGGAGTTACGAAATTAAATGCGAGATGTCAGAATAATCATTTGGTGGGAACCCCTCTGTGCTGTTTAATGTAGATATAAAACTGAAGGCTTGCAGCTTTTCGTGTCTAGGTTAACGTTTCTTAATAGTTTATTTTTATGCTTACGTGACTCATTGTGAATGGTTCTCGTTACGCTTAATTTTCACTGTGAATAAGACCTGTGGAAGATGAACAAGCTACAGAAAGGAAGAAGGTTTCTCTCTTCACGCTTCCAGAGTCGGTATGGCCATTTCATAGCTAAAGAGCATGAATAACTTATAAAAACGTAGATAAATTGCTAATAACCATGAATTCCAAATCGTATTTCCAAACATTGTGAATAAAGGCATGAAATACTAATTCTTTTTTTTTTTTAATTTTGAACATAGAAATATCTGTCCAACATGTTTGGTTAATCACATGGATGTATAACACATAATAAATTGTAAAATGTAAAAAAGATGATAATGTATAGTTTGAACCCATAAACCGCAACAGCATTCCTGTTCAGAATTCATGAGCACACTATGGTACTCATAAGATATATTTGAGAATGGAATTCTTCATTAGGCAACATCGTGATTAGCGTTTCTCGTTACTTATCGGAGCACCATCATGTCACAGGTTTTGATCTATACTTCTTGTCGACAAAAAAGTTGGAGAACATTTCTGTAACCAACTTCTTGACGTTTATTGCATTCTAGGAATTGGGAAGCTGTGTATATTTCACCTACATTTCAGTCGAGAAAGATATTGTTTTAATTACGAGGGCTGTTCAACGAAGAAGGATCACAATTTCTTTTGACAACGTACCTTTACTCATCCTCATAATTTTGATGGTCCTTCTCAAAATAGTCACCCCCCCCTGAGTGCGATGCACTTGTCCCAGCGTTTCTGCCAGTCTTAAAAGACATGCTGGGAACCATTTTTTGAGAGATTCTTCAAAATCGCCTCCGCAGCCTTCACCAGTGCTTCTGATGATGGACAATGCCTCCCACGAAGGCGTTTCTTCAATTTAGGGAATAGAAAAAAGCCACATGGGGCTAAATCCGGACTATAGGGAGGGTGAGGGATGCACTTCACGCTGATTTTTGCAATATATTCAGCATCAACATTGGCAATTTACGGCCGCGCATTATCGTGGTGCAGTATCCAGCCTACTTCACGGAAATGTGGTCATTTGCGCCTGATATGGACGTGCAATGTTTTCAGGACATCCCTGTAGTGGTGTCCATTTACTGATGTGTGTGCAGGTACAACATGCTGATAAACCATTCCATGATTACCAAAGAATGAGATGACCATAACTTTCCCAGCAGAAGCAACCACTTTTGCTTTTTTTGGGGGGGGGGAGGGGGTTGGTGATGAACGAGATTTCCACACTGAGCTTTGCTGTTTGCTGTCGGGATCAAAATGATGTAGCCAAGTTTCACCAGCAGTGATTACGTTTGAAAGAAACTCCGGATCTTCCTCTAACATCAACTTTAACTTCATGTTACCTCCATTGCAGCGGTAGGCGATATTAAACATATCTTAACTTGCTTGGTTCTCACAGGCGGGTATCAGGAGTACCAACAATGAAACTATTACGGCGTATTTGTTTATAATTAAGCTAACAGAATATAATAAGATTGAATTTTAGTGCGAAGAATTATGACCGTAAAAAATTATGATAATTCTTTACTGAACAGCCCTCGTATATTATGAAATAGTCCTCTGTTTATAATTTAACCTTTTAATGTTTAGGTTTCCTTATGTTTACGTAAATATCGAAAAGTTCCTCTTTTTTCTTCTTCTATAATTCTTAGGTATTAAGCTATTTCAGACGTCCCGGTTCTTAGGTTCAAGTCATACATCAAATCCCTTTTCTCCTTTAAGCTGGTATTTTAAATATTCAAGGAATTTGTTCGGAAGCTTTGGTCGGTGCATACTTATGAGATCAAAGGAAACGTTGTATAAACAGAGCTCTACGTTACGTTATTCTCTAATTCCTAATCCTAGTTTGTTCTTTTCTTAACTGAAACCTTGTAACCGAAGTGGAAGATATTTGTTAGTTGCGCCTATGTCGCTTTGTAGCTCATTTACATATTTCGATATATAACGGCTCCGCTCAGTAAAAAAGTCACAAATGGGACACGAGAGATTTTGGGGTGAGAACCTTCTCTACACATAGTCTATTTAATGGAGGTACATATGTCCAAGTTATCTAAGAACGTTTATTATGCAGAGTAATTTGCTGCCCACCTCCAAATCCAGCTTGTAAAAGAGACAAGGCAGAAATTAAATACTGATGTAGAAAAACCACAATAGACCACGACCTAGGGACACATTTGTAACCTCAAAGAGAGTCATTCCCCATAGGAAACCTTAAATTAATATTTCAATTCTAGCGTAAATTACGTCTCATAGAATTGATACATAATACAATTTACTTATGTCATTTGATTAAAGAAGTCAAAGCCGACTAAAAATGTATGTCACTCATTAGTTATTCAAAAGGTCCGGAGATTCCAGATAACTGACAGAGTGACTTCGTCAGCATAAAAGGCTGTGTGTAAATTGCAAATAATCATCAGTTAAGATTTTTTAGGTTTGGAAACAAAGAATTAAGTTTAATATTTCCGATTATCTACTGGATATATTTGAGAAGTAATTGAGAAAACAGTTTCCCATAACAGAAAGATGTAGCCCACTGCATTAGCTGTATTTGTACGAAACGTTCAGGCGACAAGGTGTTAAAAAGAAAAGGTTTGACGGAAGGCAGCCTGTTCGATTTTGAACTCCACTTATACATCAGGAATACGTGTTAAAACATCTTACAACGCCTCGTTTCTGTACTATCTTTTAGTTTTCTCCACCATTTTTCTTTGTGCAATAGGTACTCCTGTTGTGTCCAATGAACGGAGATAATGTCTCACTTGAATGAGTAGAGCTAGACTGAAAAATTCAATGCCATAGCCGGGATTTGAACCGATCACGGATCTCCTGCTCTCCGTGCGGTTGCTCTAGCCCACTGAGCTACTATGGCCAACGTGCCGACATGACATTAAATTCTTCAACTGACTCGTATGTTTACCACCAGGGGTTCTCATACCCTATGAGACACGCACCTTTTGTGGCGACTGACTATGCTGTAAGTACTTAAGTCCCAGGCTTCACAGTTAAACCACTATGTTATTCAGGTAAATTGATGGAAATAATCACTTCTTCCACGCTAGCCGTATGTAGGCTAAGGTTTGAATGAGTAAAGCTAGACTGAAAAATTAAGTACTTACAACTTAGTAAGTCGCCACAAAAGGTGCGTGTCTCATGTGGTCTACCGGGAAACATACGAGTCAGTTGGAGAATTTAAAGTCATGTCGGCACGTTAGCCATAGTAGCTCAGAGGGTTAAGAGCAACCTCACGGAAAGCAGGAGATCCGTGGTTGGTTCAAATCCCGGCTATGGCATTAAATTTTTCAGTCTGGCTGTACTCATTCAAACCTTAGCCTACATACGGCTAGTGTGGAAGAAATGATTATTTCACTGCCTGGTACATAGCTGCAGAAACCAAAGGACTACTCTTTCATGTGGCATGTTGCACAGTGTCTTTACCTTGTGAGAGACAGCAAATTAATTTACTAAAGATTGCATTTCACCTACACAATTCCCTTTGTCTTACAACTACAGCCATTCGTGTTGTCAGACGCAGCAATTGGGGTATGCCGATACGCCTGATGCCCTATTTCGTGCATATCTTCTTTTGTAATTTAATTATGTTTTGTTTCATTATAAATTAATTCGATAATGAGCCAAGCACAGCCTTTGGGGTCACGTAGCGTTCATTATTGTCCTTAATATTCCAAGTGGTTTGCCGATATCTCACATTTAGGGTGCCTAGCACACTTCCTGAGGGCCTGTTCCGCCACATTATAAATCCAGGGCGGACTTTCTATACTTGTTAACTCTCTTGCAGTTCTTAACAAAAAGAACCAAACAAGTTCGTGCCGTAGAGTGGAATGTTACAACCGGGATGACGCAGTATTCATAGGCACATTATGGCAGTTCCATCAATGTGGAGGTTGTCCATAAAATAATCCGATATACTTATTAAAATAAAAATAGTATTACTTATTTAAAATATACAATTTGGAAAACAATTGCACTATGTGAGCTATGAATATTGTAGAAATTGTATTTCGTTTAAACGATTATACGGTTCTCAACCAGTATTTATTAGTTATTAATCCTATATAAAAATTAACTATTCATTTTTTTCTTTATAGCATATTAATGTTGTTTTATTATATTTTTTCTGATGATAACACACAAGACAAAACGTTTACAATGGAACTTGGTTCTTGTGCAACATTATCAAGCTTATGAAAGAGTAGAGCCAGACTGAAAAATTCAATGCCATAGCCGGGATTTGAGCCACGCATCTTCTGGTTGCCGTCCAGCCGCTCTAACCCTTGGAGCTACTATAGCCAACTTGCCAACATGACATTAAATTCTCCAACTGACTCGTGTTTTCCCCGGTAAACCACTAGGAATTCTCATTAACACATGAGACAACTACCTTAATGTTTACTTACTATGCTGTAAGTACTTTAAAGCCCAAGCTTTATAGTTCGGACCACTATTAGGTACAATTAATGGAAAATAATTGTTCTTTCACACTAGCCGTGTGTAGGATGCACTATGAAAGAGTAGAGCCAGACTGAAAAATTCAATGCCATAGCCGGATTTGAACCATGGATCTTCTGGTTGCCGTCCAGCCGCTCTAACCCACTGAGCTACTATGGCCAACGTGCCAAAATGGCATTAAATTCTCCAACTGACTCGTGTGGTATTTATGAAATCTCCTAGTGGTTTACCGGAAAAAACACGAGTAAGTTGAAGAATTTAGTGTCATGTTGACACGTTGGCCATAGTAGCTCAGTGGGTCAGAGCGGCTGGACGGCAGCCAGAAAATCCGTGGTTCAAATCCTGGCTATGGCATTGAATTTTTCAGTCTGGCTCTACCCTTTCATAGTGCGTCCTACACACGACTAGTGTGAAACAACAATTAATTTCCATTACCAAGCTTATGTCGATAAACAATTCCCACTCGTTCTCCAGATTATTTTTTAAAAAAAGGTCTGCTTCTCTCCTTTTTTTTTAGCAATTTACCTCCTCCATCATTGAGTCATATTGGACGGTGAATGAAATGGGTGAGTCGGGGGTCCTTGGAGCTTAGAGTTACCCGACATTAGTCTATCAGGATAAGGGAAAACCGTGGAAAAACCTTATCCAGGTAATTCACACTAACCGAGATTCGAACTCGGGACCTCTTGAACGTAAGGCAGACACGCTACCGTCTACGCTACCGAGGGGGGAGCGACAGTGGCTTTGTGATTTATATTATGCGTACAACTCGATGACAACTATCTCTCATTACATTTTCTTCCATCACAGTTGACAAATCTACATAGTTATTAAATAAACTATTCCTTATAAACAATATTTTAAAATCTTCACGTCTATTAATAACAACAATAGTGATGAATCTACGTCAGGAGTCTAGAAACTTGAATTGTACATCAATAAGTTGTAAAATATATTGTTGGACGAATCTCTGAAGATTACATTTATTACTTTAATTGCACATTGTTTACATGTATATTACTATAATGTGTGTAATATTTATTACGTATAACGTTCAAGCTAGATGGTGGACAAACAAATATGTATGTTTTAAGTTCCTTCTATCCCGATGCTTTACTATTTCGGATAACGAAATTCCACTGTTTAGAGTTGGAATAGATCTTCAAATGTCTTGATGCTCACATACAGAATTTTGCATGATAAATAATTCAAAGCACTGTATTGTGATTATATTCTAAGCATACTTTGAGTAAGGTTTAGCGATTCGAGTACATCTGCATCCTTATGATATTTCATTCAAGCAAGAACTTTGAAAGCATTTTAATGTGTTGTCAGTAACAAAAGCTGGAGGCATGGCAGTCATTTGTAACATCCCATAATACGAGCATTTGGAGTAATCGCAACCTCAAACCTTGACCGGAAGAAAATGAACTGTTAGCGATCTTCTCGGAATGTAAGAATAGAATGGAGCGTGCTCAATGCTAGAGGCGGCATGATCAAAGAAAAGAGGGAGTGATTGAGAACATCAATAACTTCTAAGGGGCAGTGGTCAGGTCTTCATCTGTAGGCTTGGGGCGTTCTAAAGGTTAATTGTTCCTGCAGCTGGGCCTGGTCTTGGTTATAAATTAGTCGCGTGTCACGTACCCACTCAATGGACGTCATGTTGACAACACTGTTGATAGATTTACTGATCAGCATATAAGAGGATTATACTATCATTAAGATATCCGGATACGTCATAAAAACCCGTCTCTTTATTTTTTCATCACCTTGCTGGGTTTCTTTCCGGTCCCGGTGTCCCTCTTATAGATGGAGAAACCTAGGTTTACACAAGTAGGACGGTTTTGATTCACTACCTCCGTTCATGCTTCATAATTCATCATTATTTGTGGGAAATGGGGACCTAAAGCGGTAGCGTTCCTCTCCGCATGGAACAGGAACCATGCTTGTCTTTGTAATCCAATGCGTGTATTAAAAACTTGCAGTGATTTAAGTAAGCTGAAGCCAACAAGAAAACGTTGAATATCCCCAAACGAAGAAATCCATTGGATTGGAATCAGGAGACAGAGAAGTCTGAGCAATGAATGTCACCCAACTATTCCATATATGCTGAAATTTATCATTCATAAAATTAGGAACTTACTACCCGAGAGAAATGAGCACCTGCACCAACGTACAAAAACCAAATTCGTTGGTTGGCGTCCAGAGGACATCATCAATTAAATTTTACTCACTTCTGATTTACTATAGATCTGTCTTTGTATTAACGTGTGGAGCAAAGAAATATAGACCAAAAAGGCTATCATAAATAATTTCACCTCAAAGGTTTAAGCAAAACCTCATTTTATGTCTGCTCTGTCGTACATTAAGAGGGTTTTCAAAATCTCAACTATGAATGCAATAAATTCCATTTCCATTGAAGTGAATGTTCTCTTAACCACAGTCAGTTATTTTAACACATTCTCCGAGAATATACTGAAAAACTAAAATACTTCTCTCTCATTATTGTCGCGGCAACGGACATAATAATTTCGACGTATATAGATAACAAACGGCGGATAATGTTTCACGGTAATAAAGAGCTTGCATAAGCAGTTAACGATAGCGCGGCTAAAGTACACAAAGGGTCGGCAAACAAAGATAGCTGTGATAAAGGTCTTGCCGGCATAGATTAAGTTACGCCTCTGGAATGTGATGGAATATTTGGTTTCTTTATTCTTCTGGAAGAGTCTCGAATTTATCAATGAGGTATTTAAGAAGAGCGACGACTCGCCAAGAATCAGTTGTAAAACAGTGAGGTAAGCAGAGAACAGCTGAGAGAATTGTGTAACAAGAGTTGTTGTTTTTGTTGTAAAGACATGTAACAAGAGTGTGATCAAGAGTGGAAGTTGAGTAAGCTGTTTATTACTGTCATCGACCTTGGTGTTGTATATGTGATGTAATGTTGTTACGTGAAAATTGAACAGTGTATTGCTACGGAAATAAAGAACATTTAGAATTTCGGCAAATTGGAATTTTAATTCTACGAACCCACAGTCACATTATAGTTATACCTACCAGAACTAAACTTGATTTGAAATATCCATAAAAGTTGGCAAAGATATGAAGGGTGTTTCTTAGTTTGAAATTAAGCATACGGATTTTATGTTACTTGAAAATTTACAATATGTCACTCAAAAAAGACAATAAAGTCAGGTTAAAGCATTGTATAAAATTATTAAATTAAAAGATCATAACGTAAAAAATATAGATACCACATTTTTATTGAAGTAAGGAAATTACATAATAAAGGAATGTCACTTGCGAGAGCGTGTAATGCTGTGACATCCAGTTTTATAAAAAAAGTGCCTTCGGTTTTATACTTACTGTTTTTGTAATGTCCATCAATAAAATATTACAGAAGTTCAGGAAATTGAATTATGCTAAAATTTATGTAAATTTATGTTCGGTAACTCTTTCTGATATGTCATTCATTATGCGTGAAGCTACCCAGGTTGATATATTGCTTGACAAAGAACCGCTGTCGGTGACAAATGCTCATGCGACAGAGCAGGCCTACTTTTTGCCTTTCTCGTTGTTGAATGTTCGAGGAAAATCTTCCATGCAATATATTATACACTCTATTGTTATAATCGCCACAAGTAGAGTGGAAGTTTTATGTGAGTAATATATGTTTTGAGGCAGTTTCACTCACATATCAAAATGAGTAAATAAGTTTATAAATGAACAATGTGAAATTACATCACGATTAAAATTGACATTTTGTAGAAAACAGTTGAAAAAACAAGCAAATGAAGATTAATGTAACAGAAAGGCTAACAGAGGTTTCAATTGTGGAATCGAAAGCGCTGGAAATGTGAGAAGACTTTTAAAAGCAACCCATTTCTTTATTTTACTTGGTGAGCGAGTAGTTGAGTTGATTTAACGTTTCATATAACAACTCAGCTGTACAGAAATGATCAAGAATGTCTGAAATTACTGCGGAAATGTATCCGATCGTTAAGGTACGCGTACGTAAGTTTACATTTTGCAAATGTATCTAATTTTCAAACTTGTCACATATGCTCTACTAAAAATTGCATAAGTGTGTTTTCAATTTCATCCACACATTTTAATGTACTACAGTTTATGAAAAGTGTAATACCAAGAAGGAAAAGCATGATTGAAATGCACTGTATAATATAGATTGGGTGCAAAATAGTATCTAAAATGATATCATTGCAAATCTATATGTACATGACCACTGAGCCTGAATATTCAGTATTTGGTGCATCTTCCACACGCTGCAGTTGGAATGCTAAACTCCGTGGTGTGGAATTGTGGTTGCTGTCCGTGGTTGTTGAATTTGTTCCTGTGGGATCTACGTCCAGTCAGTTTATATATGCAAACCCACAAATCAATGACACACATCCTGACTAACCACATCTCAGAATGTTCACTGGTCAAAATCCCAAGTTGCCTGTGGACCAGAGAAGCAATGGTACATTGAAGAAGGTACATTCCTCACAATATGAGGCCGGGAATTGTCCAGCTGAAATGTGGCATGTGAGGATGCCTGAAGCAGGTGTACTTTGGCTCTTAAAACCTCCCATATGTACTAGTTTTTAAAATTCCCCTATTTTTATCACATTTTATTGGACATATTTTTTGAAATTTGGTTAACATCCTTATTAAATTTAAGCAAAAGTTTCCTCTTTTAAGTACTTGTTCAAACTTAGGGAATTTATGTAAGTGCATATATTTCAATATTAAAAGTTGTCTGATTAAGACATTCAGCTTCTCTTTTTAGACGTAGAAAGTATTTTTAGCCACAGTTCGTTGACAGAATTCTGTGTTTTGACAGCCCAGAAAAAAAATCAGACTTATATTAACACTGATAGGTATTTAAGATGTGACACAGGATTCTTTCACTACATTCCAATCACATCGAAATATTTCATTAAAAATTTTACTGATTTTAATTCGGTGATATCCCAGCCTTCACCACTGACTAGTCCATGTGGAGTATTCCCAAGACACATGTGGCACGGAATCGATAGTAGCTGTAGGTTGTCTCCTTAGGCGGATCTAGAAGTGAGAGGAGTCTTCAAGCTTGAAATTACACTGGGCAAGAAAAAAAATAGTTTTTGAATGTTTGGAGCACTTCATGAGGTAATTCCTACTAATTTGGGTTGAGAAAAACAAACATGACAATGAAAAATTTGTATTAGTTCTAGTTTCTATGATATACAAAAGGTGGAAGATTACATATTAACGGATTGAGAGAAGGATACATTTTAATTACATACATGCTAACAATGAAACTGCATTTGATTTTTCTAACTGGTAAGTACATGATAAGGTTTCTAAATTGCTGGAAAAATACTTCGCAGATAGTCCTATCTGAAGAGAATCATGTGGTGGCCTGTTGACTTCGTCGTCTTTTAGCTTGCCTCTTGTGATGAAGTTCCGTAGAATCCCTATACAAAGACCAACAGTAATCCGCAAGAATTACTTCATTCTAACGACCCTGATATCTTTGTTCCATAACAGAAATGTCCTGATGGAATGTCTCCCCATGTTCATCACTAACAGCTCCACAACTAGGAGGAAAAAACTCTAGATGGGAGTGGAGAAAATGGATCTTAAGGATCACGTTGTATCCAAGGTTACGGTATTTTGTAGGAGCACTGTCACCAAATGCTTGTAGTTGTCACCTCTTTTGTTGCCTAAAACTCCATGAACAACACCCTTGAAGGCTTCCCAAGCTTCCTTTTCTTCTGCTCTGCAAAACTTGGTCAAATGCAGGATCCTTTACAAGTTCTCTTATTTGTGGTCCGACAAAAATTCCTTCCTTGACTTTTGCATCACTTAATTTCCAAAATTTCTCTCTGGTGTTATTCGACAGGTGTGTCAACTCCCAGAAAAGTTCCCCCAAATTTAAAATCTCTACTCTAAAAACTGAAATGTCACTTTATCTTCAAAACAAGAGCTAATCTATAATTTTTCACTATTTTTAAGCCCGATACATTTTCATTGTTGCCCAGTGTTATTAGGGACCTCCACGCCATGTGTCCTGACTGCCTGTTGCCTGTAACCTCCTGTACTTCCTTCATTTATCCCTCTAATATAAACATATACCTAACGAAACACGACACGTACCAAGACTTGTAAGCGTTGTACAACTGAGAATTGTAAAGGATCTCATTTGCCATTGTATGTTATACGTTACTCTTAGGAATAAACACATTAAGACAATGTGCTGTTATTGTTTTCGGCAACGAATAAGGAGGTTGGTGACCGATTCTCAATAAATCGACATCACTTGGTGAGGCAGAATCGTAAACAAGGAGTGCAAACGAGTTTACACGGATGTACAGGAGCTTCTGCCGTACGGCGCCGGAGGGTTTGGTGTGCCAAGCGGTAATCAGTCTGTGGGTGGGAATTGCTGCAGGAGAGTCATGACGTGAATGGTCGACTCGCGACGTAAATCATCCCAGGTAAATCATCTTCCTCGACGGCGCACCGCTGCCAGCGAGAGACGTACGGTTTTTAATGGGGAAGTGGAGTTCTTCTAATGCACGTCAAGTGTTTTATGTGTGCAATAACCTCGGGAATGATACCGTCTTATATGACAAAGTGAATACTTATTATTCTAAGAGTTCTTTTTTTTTAAGGAGGATGACGCATTGGATCACATGAATGTCTTTAAGTTTCAATTCAAATACACAGTTTTTAATGTTTATGCCGTTTGGCTCAAATGTGGATTAAAAATTGCCTAAAATGGTTTCAAACTTGCTTGTCTACACACATTGTCAGGAGTCAATTTATTATTAGGAATTGCACGCAGAAAAAAGATCAATAAGTATCCATCAACTATCATCAAAGTAAATTTTAACTTCAGAAATATGCAACATTTAACTGTCTTTTATAGGACTGTAACGTTACATTTTTAAAATAAATGCAAATACGGACAGAGATAGCTCTTCAAAATCTTGAGTGGCATATTAGTTTCCTCGCTTACCCTGCTCGAATAGAGCATTTAACCCCCCCCCCCCCTCTCCTCCTGGACTTAAAGCTGAGCGCCTGGTGCCGGAGGCTTATCTTTTGATATTTATTTATTTGTACAGTTTCGATTACAATACTTGAAATTGCAGACCCAACATTTACTCGTTGACTCAGGTCTCCTGGCCATAGGCCTTTGGTTTTCCTGAGCAGCTTGGTGTCATTTCTTCTTGACCTTCGCTTCTTTTATCCTAATCCACTTTTCTCCTAACCTATATAAGAAATCTCCTATACATCTATTTTTCTTTTCTCTTATCCCCGTTAGCATGCGTAATGCCAATATGTCTTTACTTACACTGTCCCATTTCTTATCCCATATTTTTCTGCTGTAATTTGTTAACTTCTTGCATTCTATCAGGAAATGAACAGTATTCTCGTCGTCTCCACAAAATTCACATATTCCTACCTCATTACTTCTCAACCCTTTTAAGTATAATATTCCTACCCTCATCCATGCTATGCCTTCTCTTCCAGTTTTGTCACATTGATCTATATATCTTTTCCTACCCCATTCTCTCTTTAATTGCTTATTCTTTCCCATTGCTATACTTTCCCATATCTCTTGCCTATCTATGTCTTGTACTCTGGTTCTCATTTCCTTCCAGAAGCCGCTATAATTTATCTCCTCTGCTCTCTATAAATCTCTCATACCTATCTTCGATACCATTCTTTCCAATTTGACCACCATTTGTACTTTTTAGTGCTTTCCTGTTGCTTCATGCACAGATTTAGTAAATTCTCCTTTCTGCCCTTTAATACACTTACACCAGAATGTCAACATTCTCTCTATTATTATTCCTCTCCTTTTTGTATTACCTAGCTCTAATAATGCCACTTCTGTTGATGCAGATTTTGGCAGTCCTAGTAGTTCTTTGTAAAACAATCCGTACATCTGAGATAATTTTGTATCTATCTCTGATGTGCCCCATACCTCCACTTCTGGCTTCAACGACCGCTTCATACATTCTTTCTAACCATCTAACTGACATCTGCAGTTTATGTTTACGTATTCTTACCCCTGACATTGTCGTCCTGCCATTAGCTTTCACTTTTCCCGCTTCGGAGGCCTATCAATTGGTTGGGCAGGGATCAGAAAATCAGGGACGGGAAATCGGTCCATACTCTGATATGAGAGTGACGAGAAAGATGATGATAATAATTATGTAAATGGATGAAGCGAAAAGTGAAGATGGAGCACTTGGCGCAATGATTGTCGGGAGAAATAGAACAGCGTTCAAATGGTGCTTCGTCCACCACGAATTCTACATACAACTCCTGGGATCGAGCCCGGGCCCGGTCTAATCACTGAGCCATATGGCCCCATTTTCGTTGAAGCCAAAGCTTAAAGTTCTTCTGTTTATCCTTGATCAAATGCTGCATATTTCTGTTTGAAAATCTGAGTTTTGAAACATGTGAGGTAACCTGTGATTTTGGCCATCCTCCCTGTAATATAGCTCTTCAATATGGTACATTTTTAAAGCGGTACCTATAGATTTATTTTCTAAAAATTCTATAGCTCGTTAGTAACTCAGGCAGTGTAGTTTCGAATATAAGGTATTTAGAAATGAAGAATAAAGTTAATTGATTTTATCTGACATTCAGAGTAGACAGATATTATACTTCGGCTGAACTGGATCATTATTATGGTCGTTGTTGATTTTAGAAGTCCTTTCTGAGCATTTGAAAGGTGTCCTTTATAATTTGGAAAAATTTCAATCCCTAAAACCACACGGATAAATAAAAAGGAATATAATTTTTATGGAGACTACATAAAGACCATTTCAAGAGCATAAGCTTCCAAGCACATTTTCTAATTTCGTATAATCCAATATACTAACACACAAAGACCTCCCCATTTTATAGGTGAATATTTCTAAAAACCATTGACGGCAAGAGAAACAACAAATGTGTATATTTTAAACTAATCCATCTGAGAAAATACTTTTATAATTTGTGTGCAATTAATCTGAACTTTTTATTACAGGGGTGAGTCAAATGAAGACCTTAAATTTGTAATAACAAATCGAAATTTCACGCCGTTATCCTGTAAGTTGGTAAGCGTGCTACAAACAGCGTGCAGAATGGCCTATAGGTGGCAGCATAGCGCAGATGCACACATAGCGTCGCAGTATCAGTATAAAGATGGCCGTCCCACTTGCGACTTGCACCAGGGAAGAACAGCGTTCTGCTATTCGGTTTTTGCGTAGTGAAGGTGTGAAACCTATTGAAATTCATCGACGAATGAAGGTTCAGTACGGTGATGCATGTTTGTCACAGCAGCAAGTCTACGAATGGAGTGACTTAAGTGAAAGATGCTCCACGACCAGGTCAGGCACAACAAGTTGTGACTCACAGAACATTGCAGCAGTTGATGCCATGGTGAAAGAAAACCTCCGAGTCACACTGATTGGCATTGCAGCAGGTTTACAGATTAGTCAGGGGTCAGAGGTACGCCACGCGGTGCAGGAGTGGTTGCACGGACTACCAAAATAACTTTCTTCTGAAGGCATTTATGCGCTTTGTAAGCGCTGAATAACTTGTATTGAGCGTGGGGAAGATTATGTTCAAAAGTGATACAACTTTGTGCCACTTCTGCACAATAAATAATATTTAAAAAAGCTATTAAGGTTTTCATTTGACCCACCATCGTACATAACAAGAATATTCTCATGACACTACACGTCAAATGCCATCCTTCTAAAACAAATATATTTTGGGAAATTCAGGTATCAGTGTTTTATTTTGAATACATTTTACACATTTAAAAATTGCCCCATAAAGTTATTCAAACAAGATGTTGCTATTTAGTCGATAACATGTTTGTTTCTGCCATTTGGTGTAAAGTTTGCTCTGTGAAACCTTTTTTCTCCATATGCCACAGATATATTCCATATTGTAAGAAACTGTGTAAGTTTGGCTGTTTTATGCTATAAATTTAGGAATGACAGAAAAACAAGTATTGTGCATCTTTGGTTTACTTTCCTTGCAAACACACAGAAAATTTAAGTTGCAACAGGTTAAATATTTTACATATTGAACAGGTATAGCAAAAATATAGTGAGAAAATCCGGTTTTACCTTTATTTGCTACTTTGACCTCAGAATTCTGATTTAAATCGCCATCTAGACACTTCTATAAAAGTTCTAATCGACAAGTCGATTCACATTTGAAATTTTAGGTAAATTAAATTAAAAAAGAACAGAACTTCTTAGATTTTAGATCCAGATTTCACAAATGGGTTGACAAACGGATCGGTAGACCATTCCTAAAGCAATTTCACTGCTTATGTTCTCAAAATTTGTTAAAATTTAATGAAACTAAAGAGGATTTCACAGCTTATTGACCAAAACTTCAAGATAGGCATTTTTTATGGCGCCAACATCGCAAAGTTTATACCTATCAGTATAACTCATTGGGCAGATTATTGAGAAAGGTTAAAAAAGGTTCCTTGGGGAGGGGAATATAGCTAAACAGAGAAACATCCGATATGATTTATCAAAAGCAAGTGTACTAGCTATAAAGCAGGCAACGTCTGGCGCAGCTAGAGCCATAAAGGTTAAAATGCAGGTGACAGATACAATCGACCTTCTACCACACCCAGTGTACAGTCCTGACCTACGCTTTTAGATTATCATCTGCTCCTAACCATGGCCCATTTCCGAAGCTTTGTAGCAGAAGCCGGTATCCGCGAACATTTTACTGGTAGGTAACTCCTCCAAATCACGGTTCTGGCAGAATGGTGACCCAAGATCAAAGATATAATGGTATTTATTTCCAAGATTAATATTTATGTGCCTCTGGTATATAAAACATAGTTTAAAATGGCATTTTTATGGCGTGGTAGGCATGCAACTAAATTTTTGGACGACCTGTTCTCCGACAGCCTTCTCGTTGTTGCTAAGGTATTATTTTTATGGTTTATTTGAACGCTTGAAATTTTATTGCACCATTAATGTGCTACTGGTTACTCAATCCTAAAAGGCTGAACTCTTTTATATTAATGACATTAAAATGGAACAAAATCTGTGAGTTTTGATCTGTCCATCAATTGTCTTCAATTCTTCTTAATACTATGCATTATAAGTGACCCAATATCACGTGTAAATAGAGGACTGCCCCACATAAGCTCCAGCGGCTTTCATTGATTCATATGTTGCTCGTTTTATTTATTTATTTGAAATTTAATGGGCATTTCTAAGGTAAGAAGGCCTATCCTACCTCGCCAATGCTAATTTTGTATTTCCACTACATTTTTCTCCAAACTGGATTGAGATATAATTTCAAAATTTTACCACATCTAATATGTTAAAGTTAACCACTGACGCGACAGCCCTTAGAGGGCCAAAGCCTACCAACCCGACTGCCGACCTCATGCCCACTAACGCACGGCAGAGCTAGACGATCATCCAACCGATACGGGGAGGAGATGTGGTCAGCATCTCGGCATCCCCCAACCGGTTTGTTGGTTTCCATGACCAGGACCGTTTACTTAGCGTAAGCTTATCACTTTCCTCACGATTCTGAGTGGGCACCGGTCCTATACCGGGACCTAAAATTCACACCACATGTGTGGGATCGTACCCAGGCCGCTTTCCGTGGCCAGAGACCAAGACATGCTGCCTTAGTCCGCTACACCACGGTGCAGGACCATCTAATATGTAACGATATAATTATAGGAAGTAATTTTGTAAAATTTTAATTCTTTGTTGAGATATAACTTGTTTATGAAAGGGTAGAGCCAGACTGAAAAATTCAATGCCATAGCCGGGATTTGAACCACGAATCTTCTGGTTTCCGTCCAGCCGCTCTAACCATTTGAGCTACTGTGGCCAACGTGCCAACATGACATTAAATTCTCCAACTGACTGTTTGACGATATATATTTTTGAATCAATGTTAAAATGAAATACCGCTGTTTTGTAATATATGCTAGCTGTAAACAAATTTCTTCTCATTTTTGTACTCTATCGTGAGAACGTAATTTTGAAATTTCATTTCATTATGTTTAATAGTATGAGAGAATTTTTTATGTACGTCCTCCAACGTTTAGTCATATCGGAGGATGAATGAAAATGATGCTCAAATGAGCTCAGGTTCCATAGAGATGAGTTATCTGACATTCATCTTTCAGTGCAAGGAAAAACCCCGGGAAAAAATCTTATCCTTAACCTACACTACAGAGGCGGGCAATAATGTAAGAGTAATGTGTACCAGAAAACGTACAATGTTTACCTTTCAGCTTTTACCGCTTTTGTACTACTTTAGAAATTATTAATTAACAACATTAATTTATTTGAATTTACATTCCACCCGTCAGTGTGGAATTTATAAGACGTTAGGGATACAAAAACTATAAAAATAAAAATTTTAACCAAATTTAAGATAGAAGCTCTGCAGCGGCAATTGGTATAGTTAGCCTCATTAAAACATATACTTTTTCTAATTTTACTGCTCTGGTTAGCTCCTTCTAATTGTAATTTTAAGCACACCTTTATTTATATGGACACAAACAACCATATCCGAGGCGAGACTCAAACCAACGATGCTGCACCCAATGGAGTACCAAAGCCAAATAGTGGGACCGACTTAAAAACAAAAAGGTATGATCCAAGGGGAGTAGAACTCGAGACATTCTAAATGGAGCTTGAGGCACAACCACCTACGCCACTTCGTTTGGTAAATTAAAGCTTTGGAACCAAAGTTCTTAGCATGTCGTGGTTGAGTCGTATAGCTCAGGAGTGAGATCTCATTTCAAGGTAAAGTTCTTATTGAACTTAAATAACGCTGGTACATGTCAATAAAAGAAGTTCCTAAAACAGGGAATTAATAGCTGCTCCAGAACATTGAAAAGTGCCGCACAATTCAGTGCATACTGAAGTTCAAGTGAACTCTTGGACAGACTTAGAGAGTACTGTGACTTTGTGGGTTCGTAGAATTAAAAGTCCAATTTGCAGAAATTCCAAGTGTTCTTTATTTCCGTAGAAATACACTTTGGTCAACCCTTACAGTAGCATAATTACGTCATATACACAATCTTCCACACCCACAAACACTTTCAAAATACAGTTGCAGCCACACGATACTCAGTTCCGATTACAGTCTCCCTTGGTGAGACTCATATTTCTAGACGTTTCTGGAATACTCTATAACAAACAAGAAACGGAAACTTCCAGTCCGCTATCTGTCGATTTGTTTCGGCAAGTTTTTACCTCCACACTGCTCTGTCTGCCTGTGCGCCTCGGCCGCGCCTCCTGTACCTCCCTCCAAATGCGGTCGGTGACAGTACGATATAGCTAGCCTCAATAATGAAAAAAATAAAGTTTATTAACATCTCCTATAATGTAAAAGTATAATAAATTATTATGGATAATATAGCGATGAAGCCTGTAATTTAGGGATGCTAATAGGGATATAATTAAATATAAGTGTAAATAAATATTAACAGATACATTAGATTACAGTAAGCTAGGGTGAAGAAGAAGAAGAAAATTAGGAACGAACATTGTGACATAGACGGCAAGTGATATCATTAGTTTTAATTAAGTATAGATAAGTAAGAATTAAACGTCAACCAGTACAAAGAACTGGTATCTTTCACGGATTCTCACCCTGTAAGAAACGGCCGAGCTGACCCCACCTATGGGTTGAAATGAAATGAAATGTGTAGTGTTTAGCGCCCCCTTTTACTACATACGGCACCGCAGGCGATGACACTGATGATATGTGAGATGAAGTTGGAGTGGGGGAAACCGGAGATCACGGAGAGAGCCCACCCCAGTGCCGTGTTGTCCACCACAAATCTCACTTTGCGGTCGCCTGGGATCGAACCCGGCCACCTTGGTGAGAGCCAAGCAGTCTAACCACCGAGCAACGGCGCGGCCTCCCTATGGGTGGGAGGCCCTTGCCCTTAAGGGATGTTATGAGCTATTTATTTATTTAATAGGGACAGTTGCAGGTTATATACAACTTATTTTTAAAGGAATGTTACTTTCATATTTCAAAAGTTACATCATAACACCTAAAAGTAGATTTGGTTGGTCCAGTAATTCATCCCTAGTAACAGACCTGTAAATATTAGTTTTTAAGAAGTGATATAATTTATGAAGTAAAAATCTCCCCAAAACATCACCCATCTTTAGGAATCTGTCTATATATTTTAGAAGAACATAAATTACTAATAATATAACCAGTTCTATATATACTTAATTTCTCATTGCCTTCATTATCGCTTGCTTTTACTTCCTCTGCCGCTGCCTACAGTAGGTTAGAATCGCAAATCGTGAATATGTGAAGTATGTTTACATTGATTCTATACGTTGTCAAGTAAAAGCATTTCAAATACTGAAATAAGGTATTGTATTCCTTCACAAAAATTCGATGTTAATATTTCATGGTAGATGAAAGTTTGTAAGTTTGCTGCATAGAATGCATTTTTAAGAAAATGTACTCAAAGTTGAGACATGATTTTCCATAAATTCACCGTATAGGAGCAATTTTAAAAGGATTGAGTATTGCTTAAAGCTTACTGTATTCCCATACTCTACTTGCAGATATTTTCTGCAAATGGTTTCTCATTAACATGAAATATAAGTATAGAGGAGTATGCATATATAAGGATAATTTGTAAAGAGTACAGAAAATCCAAAGATTGTACATATATGACTTTTTATTCCTTGGCTGTATTGTGTTGTTCTTTTTATACCAGCTCTTGTACTTTTTTTTTACCTCGCTCCTTTCTCCATGTTCCATAATGCAACACTGGTATTCTTATCTCTATCTTGAGCACGAGTGAAACTAATTTCTGAACGCTTTTTGCTACGGCCTTAACAATGTTTAATACCGAACCGTTAGGAAAAGTTGGCATACATCTTTTAGCTGCACTTTATCATGTCGTCAAATTTTTGTGTTACACATTCGATGCAGATTTACACAAACGCCTTGAGGCTTAACTATGGCGCATTTGCATACCTGCTTATACTGGAGAGGTTTCTTCTCTACTTGTTATACCGAATGTTGTTTCAAGTCTTTATTTTTTATATAACATGTTGTAGCATATCCTTGAGTCGTGGAACTACAGGTTTTGTACATCACCATCTAATAGTCCTATAACACAGGTAATGAGTAAGAGAACCCCTCATAGGTTCCATGCCAAAGTACAAATTCTCCACATTGCAACCTTCTCGCATTCTGTTACATAGTGTTATATCCTTTCTTTTCCCCCCAACACAACTCACAAATTCCCTTTTCCCTACCTCTTATCCCTCTTAGAAATATTGTTCCTGTTCTCATCCAAGCTAACCCTTCTCTCTCTTGTCTATTGCAGTAATCTACATACGCTTCTCTTCCCAATATTCTTTTTATTTGCTTGTAAAATTGTAAGGTAAACATACAAAATAGTTACCGCTGTTGTATACGTTCAATATAGGATGACGTCATATGCGCACTCTTTGCATAAAACGCAGAGTTCTGTAAGGGATATCTGGAAAACATAATGGGTATAGAGAATCATGTGAATATCATTTATATAAATTCTTTCTTATCAATGTTTGGGGCGCTATTGTGGATGTTTCCAGAAGCTGTATATGTAGGTATTTGTGACGACCTTCACTAAGGACAGATGAGGGCACCAGCATTGTTCTTTACGGTATGCAGCATTATCATTTAATGAAAACTGGCAACTACCCGCAGCTGGTAAGCTCGCCCTTCAGAATATCAAAACACAGTGTTGTATCAATTATTTGATAAGCTGGAAGAAAACGCATTATTAAATTTTATTTTTGGAGCATATGTAATAATTATGTATGTTCTAAGCGAGTATAAGAGTTTCCTAATGCTGCATTTTATTTCAGTTAAAATAAACAACAAAGCTTCAACTATTTCAAAGCTTCGGAACTTGGTATCTAAGAGAAAATGGGTCATGGTTAGGAACAGTTGGGAAGCTGAAACAGTAAGGTCAGTACTGTATAATGGGTGTGGTAGGTTGCATCCTTTCCTCGATTTTATCCTTGATGGTTCTAGCAACGCCTTCTGTTTCTGTATCAATGCTGACTGCATATTTCTGGGTAAGACTTCATAAACTTTTAATCAAAACATGGAAATAAAAGAAAAAGCAAAGTATTACTCAACACATATGATTTTCTCTAACCATGGAAAATGCATGAGTATCTGTTATATATATGTATATTAAAATATAAATGATATTCTTCTCCGTAGAATAAAATAATTATTTTACCTCTAACGGTTAAGAAAACCAGTAACTGTGTGAAACATGTAGAAAGAGAGAGGTATATGCATGGTAACGAATTGCCGTGAAAAGTATAAAGAATTGCAAAACTAGCAGTTTTGTGCATTAGATGTACTTGGAGGTGTTCAAGGGAAACATTTCTAAAACAGCTAACGCCATATAAAACATTTGAGACATTATGAATTTCAATCTGTTGCATGGTTTTTTGTAGTACATATTTACCAATCACCTACGATTTTTTATTAAAGTATATTATGCAAAATTCAGTCAGTATTGTCACCCAATTATCGGAAAGCATGAACAACTGACAGCTGAGTAGGGGACCAGAGGCATTTACACCACGCCTACCCATTTATTTCGTGTCACTAACTGAGGAGATGATTAGGGAGGTGTCACAGGTCGCTGGCCGCCTCTTTCCCCTCCCCCTGGCGTCTGAAACATTCGGGATTATTTTCTGAACCGCGAGACTTCCAGAAACAGCGATATCCCTATATAAGGCCTGCAGTGTGCGAGTCAGTTCAGTTCTTGGCGAGCAGCCGTGAGGAGCGCCGAGTGAGTGGACGGACTGGAAGACGGTGTACGTGTATCAGAGGAGTTGTACGTAACTGTGAGCGTGCAATGGACCTGTGACAGACGAACTGGTGAATTTTAATTGTGTGCACTAAGTAATTCTATGTAATCGGCAAGTGTTTCAACTGTAATTCGGTGGAAACAAAGAACATTTTGAATTTGTGCAATTGGACTTTTAATTTTACGAATCCACAAAGTCACAGTATGAATGGTACTTATCTCACAGGTTATTCGCAGAAAAGGTGGTATCTAAATGTATTACGTAAGTGTATTTGACATATGAGATTCTAACTAAAATAGTTTTAGAATAAGAAGCGACCAAATGTGTTTCCAAGTTATTAATCTTCATGGCATGGTGGTTATGCCAGTTCTGAACAAGTTTAGTATTTATCCTACCCCCACAAACACACACACACACACACACACACACACACACACACACACACACACACACACACACACACACACAACATAATTCCATAAAAACAGATATACGCCGAATTATAACAGCACTTAGTCAAAGAAACTGAAAAATATACTTTAAGTGGGTAAAAGCACACATTGTCATTCTTGAAATTGAACTAGCAGACAAGTTAGCAAAGCAAGCAGGAGAAGAAACAGGATTAATGTCAGACGGCACGTTGACCATGGTAGCACAATGGGTTAGAGCGACTGGACGGAAACCAGGAGATCCGTGGCTCAAATCCCGGCCATGACGTTGAATTTTTCATGTTGACTCTGACTATCAAAGATCTTAGTCTACACATGGCTAGTGTGAAGAAATGATTAATTTCCATCAATTATCTAAAATAATAAAGAGTTAAATAATGAAGCCTGGGATTCAAGTACTTACGATAGTAAGTCGCCGCAAACAGTGTATCTCGAATGCGAGAGCCCTTTGTGGTCTACCGAGGTAATAAATGAGTCAACTGGAGAATTTAATGTCAGGACGGCACGTTGACCATGGTAGCTCAATGGGTTAGAGTGCAGGAGATCCGTGATTCAAATCCCGGCCATGGCATTGAATTTTTTATGTTGACTCTATCAAAGATCTTAGCCTACACATGGATAGTGTGAAGAAATTATTAATTTCCATCAATTAACTAAAGGAATAGAAACAGTTTACAACAGGATACCAAAATCCACACTGGAAGCAGAAATTAGAGAAAACGGAATACAGGCTTGGCAGAACCGATGGAACAACACAACCAAAGGAGGAATAACAAGGAGTTTCTTCCCTTCGATGAGAGAGAGACTCAAGGCAAATCTGTCACTTACGCCGTGTTTTACAGCTCTGACTACAGGACATGGAAAAACCAATTTCATACAAACACAGATTCCACATCACAGATAACCCTTCATGTTCATGAAACACAGAAAACAAACGGCACATCACATAATATATGAATACCAGAAGTAGTACAAATAAGAAACAAATTAAGAGAAGAAATTAGGAAAAAAGGAGGAAGCTGGCCAGGGACTGCACAACTTGTATCCAAATATCTGAAAGATTTCCAACAAGTTCGTAACTCAATAGGACTGTGAACTGAATTGCAGTGCAGTGAAAAACAAAGAGGTAAAGCTGTGATAGTGAGAGTGATATCAACAATGATTATAAGTACAATAATAGGAACTATAAGGATATAAAATACCACCAAACCACCAAATAACTTGAATACCAAAGAATACAAAGCATGTAATATTACTTCTAATGGGGCATTCTGTTAATTAATCTTAAAAAAGAAAAAAACACAAGCCTCTTTTCCAAAAGCAATTCAATTTGAGTGTTGTAGTCCTCAAAATGTATATTTTCGATGAAATCCGTTTAGCAGTATGGAATATTTGAACTTGATACACATTTTGTAGCTAATACGAATAGGTAAGCTGTGGAATACATATAGAGTAAAATGCGTCTATCTCCCTGCGGATGATATCTGAAAACCGAGTTAACAATGGCTGCTTATAGCTTTGCAGGGTGACGTTCCTCTGATTGTAAACAGCCCTTTGCATAGAAAAGGATTCATTTTTTGTCTGTTACTTTTCAAAATTATTGTTTAATGTTTCATAAGTGGTAAAACATATGAGATGTGTATGTGATTTAACTAGTTGACCTTGAAATTTTAAATGTTGCCAACCTCGGTAGCGTGTTTGCCTTACGTTCAAGACGTCGCGAGTTCGCATCTTGGTCAGGATGAGCTAGTTAGAAAGGTATGCCCGCCTTGATAGCGTAGATGGTAGCATGTCTGCCTCACGTTCAAGAGGTCCCGAGTTCGAATCTCGGTCTGGGTGAGTTACCTAGATAAGGTTTTTTTCCGAGGGTTTCCCTTATACTTCAAGACGAATGTCGGGTAACTCCATAGACCCTGGACTCATTTGAGCATCATTTCACCCAATTCATTCACCGTCCGATATAACTTAACGTTGGGGCGGACGTAAATTAAAAAAAAATAGAAAGGTATTTTCTCGGGATTTTCCCCTATCCTGAAAAATGAATGTCGAGTAATTCTAAGCTTTATAGACCTTAGGCTCATTTGAGCATCGTTTCACCTATTTCAGTCATCGTCCGATGTGGCATAACGTTGAAGGACGTTATTTTAAAAAGAGGTGGTCGTACCTTTATTTTTAATATGTTAATGATTCCCCTTTAACTTCGTATCGGGGCTTTGACTTGAGAAGCGACTGATTTGGTGGCGCTTTTACTTTCTGATATATATAAAGAAAAAGGTTCCGCTGCAGGAATCGTTTCCGGAACTTTCTGGTGAGAAGTCAGAACGCTGGTCGCTCAACCGCACATTTCAGCCTTTCCTATATACCTACAGTAAGAATTTATTGAAGCCTTTTCTAAGGAATATATTACGGAAGGCAGAGGGAATTAGAAAAGGTAAATTCTTGTATTCATTACACAAATATGATAATGCATTTTATAAAGCGTACAGAGGGACGTATACCCATCGGATTGTTTGTCTAAGATATATAATAGAAATCTCGAAACCGTGCTTAAGGTTTCACTGTTACTTGAGATAATTTTAATTCAAAAGTTTCTTACATTTAATAATAAATCAATCACTTATTTTTGGCCACTGGTAGCCTCTGAAATCAGTACGGATTTAGAACAGCGGAATCTGCCGTAGGCTCCAACGTCTTGCCTCCATAGGTTTATTTATCCCATTACTCTTCATCTTCGAATAGATTAACAGGCATGTTTGGAACATGCTATCTAACCCACGAAGAAGCAACGTGCAGAAGATAAAGATGATAATTCAGTTACTTCGGCAGTAGCTCCTTAGGCCTCGCCCTCGGCAAACATTGTTACGGTACGAACTGTTTGCTGACCATGGGGCAGAAGAAGACTGGGCCAAGGTCGGTCAAGTACAGTTATTGCAGGAAACGGCTGCAGCAATTACATTTCTCATCACCCTAATTGAAAACAGCAGTCATAATAGCGAAATAAAACCACCTCCCTCACAGTTACCGAGTAACTAGCCATTATTATCTTCATTTGGACCGTTGTAAAGTACCTCAGCAACTTCTCCAGAAAGGTGTACAGTGAGCCAATAGCAGTGATCCTGGATTTTTAGGAAGGAACTTAATGGAGCATTATGAATGCGCAGCTACCCGCTTCTTTAGTAATGCATTTGTTTCAAAGAAGAGTAGATGTTCTCAGATTAGGAATTAAGACATCTATTTCCTCAGATTCGAATACGCAATTCTTTTAAATATAAGTATTTATAACTTCAATTCTCTTATTTTACTATTAGGTGATATTAAGCTTACACAAACCTGGCATTTATGGACTACAAAAAGTATTTCACAAGTATAAGAGAAACATATTTGAGGTTATAAAATGCCAGAGGAAAATGGATCGCAAGATATTGGGAATAAAACTGACGGATAGAATCTCCAATGCTGCACTGCCACAAATGACATTAACAACGACGTAGTGACCCATATAGGGCCATTTATAGCAATCGTGTAATTAAAGCTCTTGAAATAGCACAGACAATAAACGAGGGCTGTTCAATAAAGAATGATCATAATTTTTTACGGCCATAATTGCTCGCGCTAAAATTCATTCTTATTATATTCTGTTAACTTAATGTGAAACAAACACGCCGTAGTAGTTTCATTGTTGGTACTCCTGGTTCCCGCCTGTGAGAACCAGGTAAGTTCAGAGATGTTCAGTATCGCCTACCGCTGCAATGGAGGTAACATGCAGTTAAAGTTGATGTTAGAGGAAGGTCCGGAGTTTATTTCAAACGTAATCACTGCTGATGAAACTTGGCTACATAATTTTGGTCCTGAGAGCAAACAGCAAAGCTCAGTGTGGAAATCTCCTTCATCACAAGCCCCCAAAATGAAAAAGTGGTTGCTTATGCTGGGAAAGTTATGGTTATCTCATTCTTTGATATTCATGGAATGGTTTATCAGAATGTTGTACCTGTACACACATCAGTAACTGGATAATACCACAGGGATGTCCTGGAAACATTGTAGGTCTATATCAGGCGCCAGAGACCACATTTCCATGAAGCAGGCTGTATGCTGCACCACGATTAATATGCGGCCGCATATTGCCAATGTTGTTGCTGAATATCTTGCAAAAATCAACGTGAAGTGCATCTCTCACCCTCTCTGTAATCTGGTTTTGGCCCCATGTGACTTTTTTCTATTCCCTAACTTGAAGAAACGCCTTCGTGGGAGGCATTATCCATCATCAGAAGCAGTGGTGAAGGCTGCGGAGGAAATTTTGAAGTTTCTCTCAAAAAATGGTTTCCAGCATGTCTTTGAAGACTGGAAGAAACGCCGGGACAAGTGCATCGCATTCAGTAGAGACTATTTTAAGAAGGGCCCCCAAAATTATAAGGATGAGTAGAGGTACGTTGTCAAAAAAAATTGTGATCATTCTTTATTGAACATCTTCGTATCAACACAGACACTTGAGTGGTTCTGGGGAATTTCAGATAAGGAGTGTTGAGAGATGGGAAGAACGCACTAACTACCGTGTTTACAATCAGGTACATGCAAATCAAAGTTGAATTTCCCATTCCCCTCCTAAAAAAATAACTTCTCCTTTTCTCGAACTTCTCAGAGAGTTGCTTGCTGTATCCAGGAGAAATAGGCATGTCATCTGACATCAAAGAAAAATGAACTGTCTAACGCTTTCATAGATTAGTTAATAGGAAATGCTCTTATTTGTGCTGTAGCTACATGATTTCATGAAAACGTTCTTTTTAATTTAAAGGCTAAAAAAGTAAACGTAACACCAGTTTTGTTATAAAGTTATGGTAAATTAGTTATGTTAGTAGATTAGCTGTTGAGTACAGCAACCGAACTGATGGTATTATCGCCTGACTATTTATGCGTGAAGTGCACAACAGGATTAAAAATGTCCCTTAATTTTAGATTAAAAATAAAAAGCAATGTTTTGGTTAATATTTAGATCATATTTAAATAACCATTTAAATTATGTGGGCAATCTATCTGCGAAGCTTCTTGTAATCCTTCTAAAAAGCAAATCCTGTGTCTTCTACCCCGCAAAGGGCCTGCAGTTGTCTCCTCACGATCTCACACCTAATTACGCACATCAGGCGTGGCCATTATCTAAGTAGTTTGCTAACGTCACGCAAAAAATTTGCCTCTCGAGATCAAGTTCGTTGCCTATCGTAAGTCCTCACTATCCCCACGGGACTTAAAATCCGCATCCCCATGAGTAGCACACTATTCATTCGCTCCAAAGATTTCACTCGAAGTCCTCTATAGCCTGAGCACCTAGATTGAGGGGATTCTTAAACCTGCCAAGACTGTGACCAGGAGTCAAACTTCATAATATGCGAATATAATGAGGTAAGGAAAACTGGTTGTGAAGTTTTGCTGCCACTGAAGAATATTAATCTTGCTGCTGAACTGACATGTAGAAATGGTTTAAAGGAATGTCGCGATACTTGTTCTCATCAGAGAAACGGCTAAAAGCAAATACATTGACTGGTTCTGCATTCACTTTGATGTTGGCGCTCTTATATCTCGAATCTACCCAGAAGATATTGACAAGTGACAGAAGATATTGACTCCTCTAAAGTTCTGGGCAACAGGTGCCACATATCGTATTAGCTTATAGATAAAATGTGAGTGATAAACATTTAGAGAGAGAGAGAGAGAGAGAGAGAGAGAGAGAGAGAGAGAGAGAGAGAGAGAGAGAGAGAGAGAGAGAGAGTTTTCACGTTGAAGTTTTCTTTCATCATCATCATCATCATCATCATCATCATCATCATCATCATTATTATTATTATTATTATTATTATTATTATTATTATTATTATTATTATTATTATTATTATTATTATTATTATTATTATTATTATTATTATTATTATTTCATACAATACAATCTACTGTAACTTCAAAGACAGATTAAGTAAAGCCAGATCTTCAATGAATATCGCCATATTGGGGAAAGGCACCACAAAATAAATAGATATAATTGTTTATACATTATATTAAAGCTAGATAATGTGCAGACGAAGTTCTAAATTTTGACATGTTTATCCGATATTTTTGAAAATACGTTATAAGTTGAAATAAGCAGAAAATATTATTTCATTGTTTTAGAGGAAATAACTATGTAAATAAGATCGTTTTAAAGATACAGACGGATATATCTATTTTTATTATTTTCTTTTATTCCAAGTATGTCTTCACTTACGTAACACTATAGCAACTTAGACGTCTTTTATCTACTAAAAAGGATTCGGCACCTTTTCTCTTGTTTGCAAATAAATGGAACATGTTAAATTTAACAGCAGTTCCATTTTACAGAACATGTTGTTTATTAAAAATTATAGAAGCTAATAGAAAGAGAACAGCAATTATAGATTGTATGAATCTATGATAAGTATGCTTCTGACGTTACTGTATGCCCAAGACAAGAAGGCTAGAGGGGAATGAAAGGAAGAGGACCTTGAATTGTTTATCTGCTCCGGTAACGGATCTATTTACTAGGAAATGAATATATGAGAGTGCATGAGTCATCTATGTTGCCAGGTCTAATGCTTGTTGCAGTAAATGCAGCGATAGGTATTATGTATAGGTGAATTATGAGATAACACTTGTGTATTTTAAACGAGCCTTCCATACTGGTCATACTCGGAAGGTGAGAATAAACACCGAGGAGAAAGCAAAAGTGATTATGTTACACATCCATCTAGCTTGCCTTTTTGTCCTCGGCAACAGTACTAACTACCTAAAGTTCAAGATGAACATGAAATTACAATAGCTTGGTTGTAATAGAAGAGTTTAATATTTTCTAAACATTTTAAGGCTATGTAAGTTACTTCTTTATGGTCTTAAGCAGTATTATGTGTAGTGGAAGTTCTATACAGTTGCATGTTTAATTAGCGTTGTCCATGATATTGTTAAACTAATGTAAAATAAGTTGTTTATCAATGATAGTTTACATACAGTATACATGTTATTCAGAAGTCTAGCAATCTTATTTTACCTCAGGAAAATGATCGTTGAAAGGTGTTGTTCTTAAAGAATTCCTTCATGAGCTGGAATAGAATTCTGTTGTTGAATTCAATATCTTTATCTCCTTAAAGTCGTTATTTTCGAAAATGACCACATTCTCCTGCTGTGGCATTAACGTGGTACTTGCAGATACCTCCCAAAGAGCTGTTTATCCTAATGATAGGTTCAGAGCTCTTAAAGTTTGCTGGGACATCATTTTCGAGGTTGAAACGACGTAGGTCATGCCTCCTACAGAGTCGACAACAGAGCAATCATGTTGAATCTGGGTACATCAGCTGTTAGATCACCATAATGCAACTTGTGAGGGAGTCTACCATTTATGACGGTCATAAAAGATAATGAACTGAAAACTGAATGAGCGGTATGATCGAATTCATTCAAAGCTGTGTTTAATTCATTAGATCGTCAAACGAGTATATCTTACAAGGGATACTACTTTATTTACAAGTCTTTACACTATTTTGTTATATGGAGATCTGTATTATCATAAAACAGTGTATAAATTGATATATCGTATTTGGGTTCATATCCTACAAATACTTAGACCTTAAACAGGACTACTTGTTTATATTGTGACAAAAAACAAAGTGCGAAAGTAGTTTGCTTCAAACTTCTTTATTCGGAACTGTGTAGTAATGAAAAGGGTTTATAATTTTGAAATCATGGTGATGGTACATTAACGACTTATTCTATTTTCTTAGATAATATATTGAAAAACAGCACTATTTTGTATAAAGTATTAATGATTCCAAAATCATTAAATATAATAACTAGAGCTAGGAAGTTCAAGACGTATAAATGGCTGAAACACCTTTAAAATATCTATATAAGTTTTACCAGAGCCTAATAACTAGAAATATTACATAAAATGTTCAAAGTGGTATTATTTATGTCCTCTTTATATATATTACTATATATTTACATTGCAGTGGGAGACTGATATCCTTAATTTATTATATAACACCCATTTTCTTTGAAAGAAATAATTTTTCTCAAAAATAATATGGTGTTATGAGTAAAGGTCATTTTTAGGTTATGTTCATCTGTTGTCTGAACTGAAAAAGAGCATTAATAATGTAGTCAAAGGAAGGTGAAGCTGCAAAAAGCCATGAAAACCTACAAAGGCCTATAAAGGATCAATAAGAAGAAAGGACAAATAAAACCCAACATTCTCTGCTCTGTAGAGATCCAAATTGGAATATCGGAAATCGAATTTGGACACTTGAAAGAAAAGATTATATCAGCGCCACTAGTGGGCCGCCTGCCTCGATAGCGTGTTTGCCTCGCGTTTAAGAGGTTCCGAGTTCGAATCTAGGTCAGTGTGAGTTATCTGCATGAGTTTTTCCAGGGATTTCCCCTATACTGAGAGATGAATGTCGGGTAACTCTAACCTCTATGGACCCTGGGCTCATTTGAGCATCATTTAACCCATTTCAGTCATTTCGCTTATGACATAACGTTGGAGGACGTAAATTAAAAAAAAATACTAGTGTGCCGGCATTTTGTCCCACAGGAGTTGTTTTACATGCCACTAAATGTACTAACTGGACCGTCCTTTTAGGAACGCATACGAACTATCGGTCTCGACTGGGTATCAACCCGTGACCTTGGGATCCGTAGCTCCTAACCAGTGAGCCACCGAGACGAAGTCACAACTTCGAAGACTTTGATGATCATAATGATAAGGATAAGGATACTAATAATAATAATAATAATAATAATAATAATAATAATAATAATAATAATAATAATAATAATAATAATAATAATAATAATAATAATAATAATAATAATAATAATAATAATAATAATAATAATAATAATAATAATAATAATAATAATAATAATAATAATAATAATAATAATAATAATAATAATAATAATAATAATAATAATAATAATAATAATAATAATAATAATAATAATAATAATAATAATAATAATAATAATAATAATAATAATAATAAAGCTAAATAGAATCTATTCATTCCAAGCACACTAATTTTGGAGGGTTTCTGCATATTCTGTGGAACTCTTATCTTTTCAGGAGTGCTCGCGAGTTTCAGAACTGAAATTGCAGCGGACTATAACGTTTCACCAGGCTTGCTATTAAGCGTGTGCCACTTTGAAGAAACATTACCATCCATTATTGGGTCACTTGATCTGTTAACTACCTTGGCAGCGGTTTGTTTAAATGTTTAATGACTCATCATCAACAAACACATGTGTTGCCCCACATAGTGCAATTTCATTGTAACATAGACATCTAATGTGTTCGTCTGTCTGAATGCACCCAAACGCATGTAGTTGACAGATCGAGATAACCCGGTTTCCGACCGCGTCTCGCGAGAGTCATGCGTAATTACATGAAATGGTGTCTTACGACTCACTGTATTTGGACTGTGATAATGAAAATGATGAATAATCACAATACAATGGAAGTTGATTAATTTGAAGCCGTCTAGCGGATCTCTCAACGGTGCCGCTCTGCACAAATGTGGAAGGGCGGGATTTAATGGAAGAATAGCGGGCGTGCAGTTACTGGCATGCGCTGGTACATCCATATTTTTGTCAGTATATTATCATTACATATATTTAAAACTCGGATTAACAAAACTTAATTTAAGTAACTTAATTATGATGATACATTTAATAGAACACCATACCTAAATGTAACGTGTAATGCTATAGGAATCTTTTATTTTGCAATTTTAGGTTAACTTGCTCATTTGATAAAGTTTTTCTTAAGAATTTATTCAATGTGAAATGAAATGAAAAGCCTGTAAATACCTTGAGGGCAAAGGTCTCCTGCTGCAGGGATTAGCAATTTGGAAGCTCATTAGGATCACAACTCCCAAGAGTTTTACGCAGTTGCTACGTTCCAGTAACGACGTACTTTCGTATCCTTAGCACTGTCACTGTTTACTTCACACACATATACCATTGTTGTACATATTTAGCTAACATACACACTTTTAGTTTATAGCACTTGAGTAGTTACGTCTTCCAGTATCCTCCTCTGTCCTTAACTTGTGTTGACCACTGTGTCTCTGCTATCTTTTTAAAGTTACCTGTCCATCTCATCTTTGGTCTCCCTGCCTTTCTATGTCCTATTCAGGGATCCCACGTCATTCGTTGCGTCCATCGCAAGGTGGTGCATTCTGGAAACTTGCCCTCCCCATCTCCATTTAGCTGTTGCGCCCGTGAAGCCACGTCGATCGTATCAACCTTCTTCCTGACTTTCTCGTTTAACGACCTGAAATTTCATTTCTAAACAACCGATTACTTGAAAACTGATTCAGTACACTCACAACCTTTTCCCTATCCTTTACTATATCCAGGCCATTCATTATTTATTATAACGTTAATATAAGTAATTTTTACATTTGGTTTACTTTAATAACTGTAATAATATTCGAAGTGACTTTAAATTTGCCAACATTTCATTCTAAATTTATTTTATATAAATCTGTTTATTAACCTTAAAGAATAAGACATGGTCAAAAACTTATTTAGCAACAAATGTAGAGTTCCTTCAGAACATACAGCGTATGTCAGTAGTGTTTCCTGTAGCATTGGCAGATTAAGTTACCATGCAGCATCTATGCATCATATCAGGTGATTTTTCTTTTCTGTATTAATAACGAAAGATGTGCTCCAACACTTAAGCTTTGTTATCCGCACTGTGCATGGAACCAAGACTTCGCTTGAGATTGTTTCTAATAAAACGATTAAAACAGTCATTTTTATGTATTGCAATATCTAAAGAAGTACATATAATAGAGAAAGTCATATGAATATGACACAATGTCTTTTTTCCCTCCTCAGTATTAAGATGAAACACCAGTACATTCTGTTTACACACAAGGCGGCAAGTTTGCTTTTTAATCATTTTTCGTTTAGAATTATGTTATTCACACACACGCTCGTCTCTGTACCCTATGTGGTAGCGTTCTGCCTCACGATCAAGAGATCCCGAGTTCGCATCCCGGTCAGGGTGATTTATGTAAAAAATAATACTCTCTTAGGTTTCTTATTCTGAAAGATGCACGTGGGTAAGGTCTAAGCTTTATAGATCCTGTATTTATTTTAGCATCATTTTACCCAGTTTATTTATCATGCGATGGGACTTAATGTAGGATGACGTAAATTTAAAAAAGCACACACACTGCGGGAGGAAATTGCGGCACACTGGAGGCGCTGATAAGATTTTGGCTATTAACAGGTCGTTACAAAAAAAAATAGTTTACACACTAACTAAATATATAGGGAGACTCTTTTCCAATTTCCTTTGTTTGTTCTGGAAGTCTCAAAACACGTATCTCATGAAATCTTGGTATTAAATCTTGAGTGGAATGGAATACTGCTGCTAAATACTAGAAGTACTTAAAAGCGAAAGTAAAATTAACAATTGAATTAGATGCCAAAATGCTTCTGTTTATTTTGGTATAGTGAGTAACAAGTTGATGTTCTTCTCCTAAATCATCAAAAACTTTTATTTTTGAATGCTCAGGATTTTAAACTTAAAATGTTTCAAATACAGGAGAAAAAATTACATCATGATTACTTGATAGAAACTATTGCAGCTTCAGCAACCGCTGTCCTTAGTGTTGCGGGGGACATGCAAACAATAGCCTCTGATGCATTTTGTCCTTTGTTAAGCCAACACCAACTCCAATACTCAGACCATAATACGAGAATCGATTATATGAAAAATGGCGGTGCTCGTGGCCCAGCTTGTTATGTTGTGGTTATATCTACAGAGTAAAGTGTGTGTTTGTTTACTTTGATTGTGTGTTTGAAGAATTAATGTAATTCATATTACAGTGGCAATTAGTGACTAACGAGTTAGTATTTAACATAAAGTGATAACGTTTACCTAAATATATACTGTGAATTATTGTCGAAATGTATCGTTGTTGTGTTCCCAGCTGCAATCTAATTATGGTAGTGCACCTCAGACGACATTTAAATTTGCGAAGGAAAAATCGTAAAGGGATAAGTGGATCAGGATCATACATCGTAAAGATTTTAAAGTAAATGACAAAACTGTAGTTTGTATTCATCATTTTGAACAGTGCTTTGAGGTTAAGGAAGACATATTTCCCGTAAATGATGGTGAACCAATTCGTGCCCTTCGAAAAGTACAAAAATTAATAGATGATGCCTACCCCACGATTTTTAAGAATCAGCCATCCTATCACACATTAAAGCTCAACCAGAAAATACGACATCCTGAAGAATGCATCCAAGACATTTTACAGAGAGTGAAGATAATTTTAATATTTGGTGTGCACAAGATGTTATTGACAGTTTTGAGTCCTTAAAAACCGAAGTGGTGAGGAGATTTTAACCCATTGATAGGCGTTATTAAAGACGATTAGTTACTTTCTTTTCAATAACATTCAAGATCCCAGCTTCGCTGGTGTTCCTTCACTTAATAAGTTTCAAAGTATTTCCTAACCTAGAAGGAATATTATGAGCCTACCAATGGAAAATTTTAAATGGATCTTGCAGTGTGAGGGAACTTGACACCTTCAAACGTGACAATTGGAGTAAACTGGACAATCTGGTAAGTTCTCTTAAATATTATAGTTTAAGCAGTATGTCCTTGCCAGAAAAGGTTACCATGTAAACAATGTAAAAGAAACTTTAGTACTTACTACAGACGATAGGATGATACAGTCCAATAAGATAAAGTTTGCTGTGTTTAATGCTTATTAGTTGTCATACCTTATAAATTAAATTTTGATTGGAAGTATAAGGTGGAAAATGCATAGTACTGGTCGTGCTACTATATAATGTTATAAGCTCTTAGAATTTGTCATGATGCTCTTTATTTATGTTATTACACATTTTAGTTGAAACTATAAAGTGATAAATGCTTAGGAGTTACCTCGCTGCTCCGTAATATGGATTATATTATGTCCATTGTGTATAGTTTCCTATTCTGCGTAACCAGAGTCGCTGGGCTTCGACGGGCGCCATATTGGAATCTGTATTATGGTCTGAGTATTGGAGTTGGTGTTGGTTAAGCTTTCACTTCCAGGGAGATACTGCTGTACCAGTGGGGTTTAGACGCCTGAGCATAACTTCTTTTTATCAAACTTTTAAAAAAGAAGACGATGATGTGGAGAGATCGAGAGATGGACGCAGGTGTCCAGCGAATGATGGCGTCCCACATAGCTTTACGGCAGTCCACTCCACCTCGGGCAGAGTGAAGCAAAACAATCAATTGCTGGGTCAAGTTCGTATTTAATGCTGCAGAGTGGCGGCGGAGATCTAATCTCGAGTATACACCTCTTTGTTCCTCTCCCATTCTTCTCACTTTAATGCACCTACACGCTATTCTAATTCTTTCCACGACACGTTTTCTATCTGATAACGAAGAGTTAAAGGGTCCACAAACTTAAATGTAGCTTTCTGACCAGTTAACTATTCACTTCATTAATCAACTCGGGCGAAACCACTCCTGAAACTCTATAGAGAGATTCGGACACTGTAAAACAAGACCACTACATTGGTACTATGATATTAATGTATCTAATGGAGCACTGTAAGATTCGGAACAAATGTGACTAATCCTTGTTTTACGTAAGCTTTCCCCGTATCTCTCAATGGTCACGTGACCTATCATCTCTCATTGGCTGCTATTGTAGTATAGACTGTTGTGTCGTAAAAATTAGTTCATTATTTAACATGGTGATATATCTTTATATGTTGGAAGAGAATTGTCAAATTTATATTTTCGTAACTGTTTGACCTAAAATATTACGCAACAGAGTTGATTTATCTGAAATGCATGTTAATTCTTAAACGAAGTAAAGAGGAGGTTCCTTTGCTCTCAAGCACATGGCACGATAGCACGTGATTTAGCGGTAGCGATGACATATTTGTTTATATGACTTTTATCACTGACCTTGTTTTGAACTGGATTAGTCATATATCGCCATTCGACGGTGTGCTATGCTGAGTGCGAGAGCTAAATTATTTTATTGATCGTTTATTGCGCGTGTACTTATTATATGTATAATGGCAGAGTCTCTGCCAGTTTTTCTCTGAAGCATTGCAAGAGAAAACCTTTACAAAGCACCGAAAAAAGAATTGCGTGGCATGTGTTTAATGCACTCACAGAAAAGAATCCGTGTTTGTCAGTGAGAGAAGTCGAACAGCTGTACTCTGAACTTACAGGTATGTTAGATGCGTAGGAACATCGCGACATGAAATTGAGACAACAGGAAAACTTACCACTCCAGGGGCGATATTGCTGTATGGCGAAGACGTTATTTAAGGACAATCAGACGTACCGGGATACAAATAGCAAAATATGCAACCTAGACGAGACTTGGGTGTGTGTAGGACACCACAAGTATGGCGTGACACGACTCTTAAGACTGAAAGACAAGCATTTTTGCAAGGTATGTGTGCTGGTTTAAAAAATCCCAGTGGAAAATTCCCAAGGCCTTTCATTATAAACTTGTTTCAGATTCATTGCTCATTCATTCAGTTTCAACTTGCTCAGTTTCATTACAAACTTCATTATTTCTGCATACCTTCATATTCTTATTTCTATCTTCCTGGCAATTATTATGACGTTTACTGCAGTTTTAAATGCGACGGAATGGCACCGCCTATGGCCTATGGCGCGAAAGCATTAGCCAATTTGGATGTGGGGGAAGGTAGTTGCACGCGGAGTGATACACGTCAGCGGGTATTAAGTCTTCTGACTCTCGTCAGAACCTGAGGTGATTCAAATCCATAGTTCTTCCCATGCCTACCTTCAAGTTTTCTGAGGCTACCATTCTTATACTCTATAGATGCGGATTTGCTGTGCCTCAACACTTTTTATTTTCAAAAGTACCCAGTAAATTGTACATCTAGTGCGCATTGATAAAGACATGCCTTAGAATCTCTGTTCACTTGTTTCCAAAATGCAAACTAATTCGCAACATTCAGCGTTATTAACGATGTTACGACGTAGCACGAAATATTAGGATTTTCTTAAATCTAAGACCTGCGTTACTTTTATTATTCTTTAGCGATGAGGAGAATATTAAGGATATCAGAATTCGACAACAAGTTTATAAAGGCAAAACAAGCTTAATATCTAATCAGAAAAGCGAAGTGGCGATGATGATGATGATGATGATGATGATGATGATGATGATGATGATGATGATGATGATGATGATGATGATGATGATGATGATGATGATGATGATGATGATGATGATGATGATGATGATGATGATGATGATGATGATGATGATGATGATGATGATGATGATGATGATGATGATGATGATGATGATGATGATGATGATGATGATGATGATGCTACTTGGGAGTGTATTGGGTTGTTGATGAAAGTGGTGAGGAAATTGCGTATAGTACTTTTTAATAATTACATTAAATTATTATTTTATATTATCTGAAATAACAAATTAACATCACACTACATGTCAGTTTAAGTATTTCCAACTTCATTAACACAGTTTGACACTTTCACAGCTTTCTATAAACTCTCTATAAACTGTAATATAAATGGTTAGTTTCGGCTTTAACTAAGTTGTATGCGAAATAAATATATGTGAAATAAATTAGTGAGACATCATACGTCATAAGCTTTAACAATATCGAAATGATTCTAAAGAGTACTTCCACCATCTAAACAAAACAAGACTTACAAATTAGTATATCAATATAGAAAAGTAGAAGAACCAAAAAATATTGAAAAGAATGCTGTACTATGAAAGAGTAGAGCCAGATTGAAGAATTCAATGCCATAGCCGGGATTTGGATCACGGAACTTCTGGTCTCCGTCCAGCCGCTCTAAACCATTGAGCTACTATGGCCATGGTGCCGACATGACATTAAATTCTCCAACTGACTCGTGCTTTTCCCGGTAAACCACTAGGAGTTCTCATAAACACATGAGACAACTACCTTAATGGCGACTTACTATGCTGTAAGTACTTTAAGGCCCGGGCTTTATAGTTCGGACTCTCTCTTTATAGCTCTAATCTTTCATAGTGCGTCCTACACAAGCAAGTGAGAAAGAACAATTAATGTCCATTACTTGACCAAATAGTGGTCCGAACTATAAAGCCCAGGCCTTAAAGTACTTACAGCATAGTAAGTTGCCATTAAGGTAGTTGTCTCATGTGTTTATGAAAACTCCTAGTGGTTTTCGGGGAAAAACACGAGTCAGTTGGAGAATTTAATGTCATGTCGGCATGTTGGCCATAGTAGCTCAATGGTTTAGAGCGGCTGGATGGAGACCAGAAGATCCCTGGTTCAAATCCTGGCTATGGCATTGAATTCTTCAATCTGGCTCTACTCTTTCATAGTGCGTCCTACACACGGCTAGTGTGAAAGAACAATTAATTTTTTATTAATTGACCTAATAGTGGTGCGAACTATAAAGCCCGGGCCTTAAAGTACTTACAGCATAGTAAGTTGCCATTAAGGTAGTTGTCTCATGTGTTTATGGGAACTCCTAGTGGTTTACCGGGAAAAACACGAGCCAGTTGGAGAATTTAATGTCATGTCGGCATGTTGGCCACAGTAGCTCAATGGTTTAGAGCGGCTGTACGGAAACCAGAAGATCCGTGGTTCAAATCCCGGCTATGGCATTGAATTCTTCAATATGGCTCTACTCTTTCATAGTGCGTCCTACACACGGCTAGTGTGAAAGAACAATTAATTTCCAGAATGCTGTACTGTCCGCTGAACACGAGAAGAAAGCGGGACGTTTAGAAAAAAAAGGAGTTTGAGGTGATTATCTGCTGTGGTAATGGATCTGTTTACTACGAAATGAATGTATGACAGTGCATATGAGTCACCCATGCTGTCAGATCTAATAATCGTTTCAGTAACTGCAGTGATATGTATTATGCATCACTGAGCTATGTGACAACACTGTGTATTTTACAGGAATAATAACATCCTTAATATATCCGGAAGGCAAACATAAACATCATACGGACAGCAAAAGTGATTACGTTTGCATATTGCTTTGCGTTGCCTTCTTGTGGTGGGCAGACAGTAAGTTCCGAAGAGGCGTCCCACCTAAAGCGTTTAGTGAAGAAGAATTAATTCCGAAATTATGTATCTTTTGAAGCTAATAGGTTTCAGCACCAATATGATACCATATAGTCCATTTATTGTGGAATTGTTAACATTTGAAAGTGGGCTTCACATTCGTTATTAAAAGCAAATGCTTTCACGTTTACTGAACAAACTATCCGTATAACAAAGGTTTAGTATTTTTCCTTATAAATATCCAGAGGAGATGAACTGGACTGTTGTATTTGAATTACCTGTGATTAGTTCAGTAGCAAAATCCACCACACTGTTGCATCCACATATACGAAACGAAGAAGATAGATGAAGTTTAGCGAAGTATATTTAACAAAGTCATGAGCTAAATGAACTCCTAAACGTGTTTACACGTACTTCTTTCGTTTTATTTTTGTTCTTGTGACCATAAAGACCTTGTCAACTTAGTTGCAGAGTTCATCAAAGTTAGTGTCACTGTAACACCTAAAACAGCGGTAGCTGGACCACTGCGAAGTCTTGCTGAACAGCTTGTCACAGTATGTTAGCGAAAAACATTACATGTGTACAATATGACAGCAAACATTCATTATTCCGCTCGACGACGGCATTAAGCACCTACCCGTTTAGAATGTGTCTCTTCAGAGGGAATTTTAGAAGTTCTCACCACATGGGTTATGTTTGACATAATTTCCACTGGTTATTGTCACTACAAGTTTTACAGCGGCATTTTCCAGATAAAGACATGGATTGATTGAGAGAAACCTATTGGTCTACTCTTTTGAGGTCGACGTCGCGTTTCAGGCATGTCCCACAAAGATACCTCATCTTTATCCATACATGGAAATGGGCAACATCAAATCTACAACTTACCAGGATGTCTCAGTGACGTCCAAATAAGGGTAGTGGCTAAATGATACCTACAAACTCTAAAGGACAGGAACCTCTAACATCCAGATTTGGCTACTACCAGATTTTGCAAACAACTCAACTGGTGCTAAATTTTTTACCTAATTTGTTGCACATGAGTAATTAAATTGATCTTCAAACCAGAGAATTCAAAGTTTATTTAATAAGCCGAATTTCATGGCCAAGTAACACGGTATTAATTTTTTTTTGAGAAGTAGTATAATACTCAAATTTTAGTAATCTCGCTGGATTCTTGTTACTATTGGATTTAATTAGATAATGTCATTAGTGTTGTAACACTATGAGTCAATATTTATAAATATTATTAAATATAGCAATAATAATTGCCAAACTTAGCAAAGTAACTTTAGATTCCAGCTCCATTTTTTCTGTAAAGACTTTTTAAACAGCAGCTGGGGAAAATAATCACAAAGTGCCACAATAGGCACTTATGATGGATTTGAAATTCATGTTTTCCTTCATTTTATTGATCGAAAATAGTATCAAGTATTTAAAGTAGTGCAGTGATCAAAATAGAACCAAGAACACTGGAGAAGCTCGCAAAAATTGTTTATGACGAGTATTTTAAGTTAAAGAAGTAAAATGATGAGTGGATTTGTAAGGCAGTCTGCATGAAAAACGGGCCTGATCTAATTTTCTTACAGAAACTAATTTTTTTCTTTATTTGCTTATTTTTTAGTGCTGCGTGATTTAATCGATTAACCGAAACGATTAATCAATTAATTATTTATTTTAGATTAAAGATTAAAAAAATTAATTGATAAATCGATTCCATTAAAATTAATCGATTACAATAAATATTAATAAAAACTCTTTTAGCCAAATTTGGACCTCTTTGTTTTGAAGTATTGCTTCCAACCGAAACAGCCTTTCCAACTCATCAAGATTTCACTAGACACGTAATATTCTTTGAACTTTTTGAAAATATAACTCCTGATAGCAGAAAGAAATCACTCTGAACCCCGAGAGAGTCTAAATAACACTTCTGTTGTGAAATATTCTAAGAGGTACATAACTACATACAGCTGATGATAGAGAGGTTTCTTTCCTTATAGCTTGTGTGTGACAATATCGTATACAACTGATTATTTGTCGCTTGCTAGCATAAACTGAACTGTACAACCTTGAACCGAACACTTCGCTTACACAGCTATGGAAACAATAGCTGATTCCTCTTCTCAGGGCTGGTGGTGGTGGTGTAACTGTGCTGTTAACTGCAGTTAGTCAGTAACGTTTCTGAGTTCGTGACAGTGAGTGAAAGTTTTGTGTTAAAAAAATAAGGAAAAACGTTATAAAAAAACTGCACGTCAGTCTCACAAATCTTAGTAAATATTGATATAATACGTTACTAAATAATTACTTACAAAAATATGGTAGATCTAATTCAATACATATATAAAGCATGTGCACTTGATGCAAACACAAATTTTGAATCTAAATATTTAAAAGTTTCATAAATAATGAAATGCACAGAGTATTAAAGTACTTTGTACATCTAAATTTTGAACAGATCATATCTTGATTAATCGATAGATTAATCGATTAAAGTAACACGGTTAATCGATTAAAATTTTGATCTATCTACAGCACTATTATGTTTTCAGTCCGAGGATATTCGAATTCGGGAAAACAATATTCAATTTCAAAGACGCATAGGAAGGAACTCTAACCACATTTATTCATGTGACAATAAAGAATCAAGTCACTAAAATAAATACCTATCGCAGGTATATTTATAAAATCCCACTTGAAGATTTGTAAGTAGCATTGTAACCAGTGAACTAAAGCTTTAAAATAAACAACTTATCCTCATATTCTGTAGCGAGTTGGGTGTAATTGTATGCTCACGAGATATACATTCCGGTGCACGAGTCAATCTCGTTTTTCCAGGCAATGAACGAAGTATGGCGGATCACGGAGAGCGTGTTTAGTGGCAGTGAAAAAGCGAACACCAGCAGCGGCAAATTGACTCCCGGATCACGAGTCAGTATACTACCACCTGCCGCTTTTGTACCAACCTGCTCCACTTCGGCATTCTTCTAGAAAGGATTTGGAAAACGGAGTGCCAGATGCCCCAAGGCTCTCAGCGGGGATCGATGCGGACAGTCAAACGGCATTCAAGATTTAATTAACCAATGAAACATAAGCCTCTGACCTTCATCTCAGAGTTTTCGCCGAGTAATATTACCTCCACTTGGAAGTGCATATCGTAAAAGCACCTCAGGAATTCGTGGAAACAAAATACTCGCTAAAACCTGTTTCGTTAGTGATGCATGCCTTGGGATTCAGCAGAATATCTTTCCAGTCTTTTAGGATTCTTCTGGGCGTAGGTACAGGAACAAACATGTTTCTGAAGTCTGCGTGTCAGCCAAGAGCATATGCTGGACATTCCAGGAACATGATGATGCTGGTCGTAAAATTCTGTAGCTTTGCATCAGCAACAACTTTAGCTACGATATTCTATGAAAAGTATTTTCAACACATGACCTGTAATAATATTAGTGAAAATATATTTACATGGTTTATTAATTCTATGTAACTTATGCCACCTTTCTGTGTATGGTATGCTCTAAATATGGTTGAAAAACGTTCATTCTTCGAAAGAGAAACTCTCCCTAATATAAGTCAATTGTCAAATCTATATATGGACTAAGATTTTTTGACATTTTTTCTTCTATATAGAAAATAGCATGATAAGAAGATAGAATATTAGTAAGAGTGTTTGCCTCCTGAAAATGAACAAAGCCACCTATTAGTTACGGCCCAGAAAAGTAGATAAAGATATAAAAAGATTAACTTCGGATGCTTGTCCAAAACGGTCGATAATTTCACGGTTATTTGTCATGAAACCTTCATACTTGGTTCGCAGTCTTGTCTGTTTCATTTTAGACACTAATAATGCATATGCCAGTGTCACCAAAGCGAAGGAGTGTCTACTTAAGCTTACTTCAAAGTAACAATGTAGTAGGGAAATGTCACAGTATATTTGAATGCGATTGTAAAAAGATATGAAGATCATTTTGTTTATTTTATAGGACAAAGTTCGTTGCTTAAGTATACCATACTACTGTTCTGGAGCTTGACATCCTACGATAGTAGATATTCTAGAAGTAGGCAATATGACAGCAACATTGTTCTCAACACTTTTCCTAGGAAATACAATCTTAGTCAAACGCAAGTTTTAGATATTCAAAACGCTCTTTGAGGTAAGAAGAATGGTTCAGAATTGAAAAAGAGGTGCTAACGTGTGGATATATACACTCTCTGTGCTTTCTGGCTGGAAATGACATCTTGGATCTTCCTGTTGTTCCGGTTCTAGGTTGTCGTTAATGGACTTATAGCAGCTTATGTCCAGTAGGGTAGCATGAACCTCTAAGCATAGCTTGGACTAAGTACATTTTGTTTTTATCAGACACATGTTTGCTTCAAGTCTCGATGAAAAGTGTAGGAACACTTCAGAATGATTGCTATTTCTAAACAAGTACCAAATCTATTCCGCTCTGCTTAGAATCTGATCACAATTATTTGTATTCTTACTTCTGCTGGGTCACAGATGAATCAAAATGCTATTTTGTGGCGGTCATCTTAGTGCCTTTGGTGGTTTCGTTTTTGCTCACTTTGTATTTTCCCTGAAACAAAATATTTTACAGCACTTAAAGACACTATTAAAGTTCACATTGTCTACTCAGGCTACCCTAATGTTTACACTAAAAGTGTCCCTCTTAAAGTGCTTTGTATAGCAGAGAGAGGTAAAACTATCATTCATGTATTGTGCTGCTATCTGCTGTAGTGGCTTGAGAAGGTTTTCGAAAACATTATAAACTTTAAGACACTGTTCAGAGATAACAGAATGATCATGGGAGGAAAGGCAAGAGTGATAGAGATAGTCTCACACTTAATATTTACCTAGCGCACATTAGGTACAAACAATCTTTGTCCTGAAAAGGACGTCTATGGTTTCATCTCACGAGAAAACTATTTTTCCAGGCTTTCCTCAAACCTCATAACTGAAAATCCTGTGACAATACCTTAAATTTAGGTCAGGGGTGCTTTCCCCACAAAATTTTTCCCTACTTCTTTACTTATTATTAACATTCAGTTTCATAGGCTTCCTCAGTCCATGATGCCGTATGTAGCAAAAAGGGCGCGTTAAACCTTACCTAAAATTACATTCATAGGTGGAATGAAACTGATGGGTGTCACATACAGATACTTTCTCTTGGGGATAATTCCAAATCTCAACAACTTTTATGGATGTCACCATCATTTGTCCCGTGAAGCTTTCTGCATCTACGAGTGCTGATCAGCAAAGACTGAGACTGATTTTTTCTGTAGCTTCCGTGATAGTTTCGTATCTGTAAACACAAATATTTGAAAAGAGCACATTTTTATGTATAATGCCGGTAGGAGGCAGCACTCTAGCATTGGTAGTTTGGTAGTAATGCTCTATTTTGTAGACCCTACGTGCATTTCGCATACCAGAGAATGGAGGTGACGCGAGAGGAGCAATACAGTGCAATCACATTCTGTTTTCGTTTAAACCATACAACAACCGAAACTTATGAAAAGCTGAAGCAAGCGTACAGTGAGGATGCACTACCTCGTGCAACAGTGTTTAGTTGGTTCAAGGACTTCAAAGAAGGCCGACTTGTCAGTGTTAAGTACGGTGGGCCTGGTGTTTCGGCTTCTGCTGTGACTGAAGTCAACATCAACACAGCTGCTGTGATTGCCCAAGAGGATCGGCGTATCTCAGTGGAGTGTTGAGAATTTCATATGGCAGTGAGTTTACATTAATGCACGACCATCTCCATGTGACCCGAGTTTGTACTCGTTGTATGTCACGTCTGTTGAGTCCCGAACAACAGGTTGTGCGAATGGAGACAAGCCGTGAGGTGCTGCGTCTCTTTGCTGATGGAGGGGGTGCATTTTTTTTTAAATCGATTATCACCGGTGATGAGTCATGTCTGCGTCATTATGACGCTGAAGGAAAGCAAGCCAGCACAGTGTGGAAATCGCCAGGTTCTCCAACAGCAAAAAAGGCAGAAGTTCTTCCATCTGTAGGGAAAGTGATGATCACATATTTTTACTGTAATGGAATGATTTACCAGCATGCAGTTCCCCCTCACATAACTGTTACAGCAGTATACTACACCTCAGTATTGGCTACATTGAGGAACCACATTGCAAAGAAACAACCAGAGTTTTCTCCGACTGGGTGGCGACTTCATCATGACAATGCACGGCCTAACGTCGCAAATCAAGTCATGCAGTTTCTGGATCAATTCAGCATTACCTGTGTAACACATCCACCTTATAGCCCCGATCTTGCAACCTGTAACTTCTTTTTATTCCCATCACTAAAGGCAAAGATTAGGGGTATTCGATTTGAGAACTCTGAAGCAGTGCTCAAGAAAAGTGAGGTGATTCTGACAAAGAACGGTCTGCAGCACGTGTTCAAGAACTGGCAGAGACGCTATAAAAAGTGCATTGAAGTAGCAGGGGACTACTTTGATATAGATTATGTTAATATTTAATTGCAGTAATAAACATCTGTGAGACACAAAAATCAGTCTCAGTCTTTGTTGATCAGCCCCGTACGTTTATACCGCTCGTTCGTGGAGTTTCTTCAATACTACAAGCCCGTATTGCACGCTTTTATATGTAACTTGTTCTCGAAATTAGAGCAAACGTATTTTATAATTTTGATTACACATGATTCTGAAAAGCTATCGCTGAAGTGTGAGCTAAACAAGAATGAAAACAGACCACTCTGAACTTGCTTCGTCAAATGCAGTTAGGTATAATTAGTTTAAACACATGGAGTGCAGAGAGCACATCCATCGATAGAAAAAGAAGTCCTAAATCACTCTCATTAGCTGAGAAAGTGGAGCTGGTGCAGTCTCTGCCGGATGTCTTGTGTTGGGAGAGTGAACTGAACGTGTTTTTGTCAGCGCATCCTGCATCTGGACATAATGAAACTTGCAATGGCTACATCGTGTTGCATGACGCCAGTTCCGAACCTGCAAAAGGACCGCATTGTAGGACGTCTAATCCTCTTACGAACTCATGTTTTAGCTTAGGTGTATTATTGTCTTTAATCTCAAGAGAAATTCAAAATTTCTTAATAGTGCTTTCTTTTGGAATATAATAAAATAAAGTAACATATAGGTGCCTTCACTACAATGGAAAACAGCTTATAAGTTTACAGTTTTCCTACTCTCTCTCTCTATAAGCATGCTTGCTGCGACTCATGAATTGTTGCACATACAAAGCACAATTAAAATAAGACCTGAAGCTTTCCTGGCGATGAAGATGCTCAATTTCTTCTCGGGCAACAAGCCAGGTGAACAGACCATTAGAAATGACCTTTCCGGAGTGTGCATCTGTCCTATCATCAGGATATTTATAAAATGTTATAACCACAAATGAAACACTGGATATAAAACAAATATAAACAAAGAACACTATAAAAATTCGCATTACTGAACAAAAGACTGTTTTTCAGTAAATTAAATGCCAAGTCAGGAGATGGCGTGAGCATAGAAAATTAATTGGGTCAAAGAAACGTAACTACTTAACTTGATTATCAAGCTGTATTGATCTTTGCTTCTTAAATCGAAGGATTTCCAATTTTAAGGCCGGTTTCCAAGACAAGCTGAACTGAAATCCAGCATCACGATTAAGCGTACTCCTTTCAGACGAAATGGCCAAAGCCTACTTAATTCTCCGCTCCCAGTAACTGTTGCATATTACCAAGATGGTTGCTATCAAAACAATACTCTGCCAGCCCAGACTTCTCCGGTTGCATTAAACGAATGCTCCGTTCATGTTCGTTTATTTTAGTAGCCATGATCCTTCCGGTTTGTCCTAAATACGGTGTCCCACATTCACAGGGAATGCTGTATACTCCCGGAACTTGAAAGTCCAGTTTGTCTTTCGCCGGTCTTAACAGATGTTTAATCTTCGGAGGTGGCTTGTGGATGGTCCTGATGTATTTGGCGAGAATTCTGCCGTATAGATTGCCGGTAAACGGAATGCAAGCTGTATATAATAATAAATTATTATAATCATTTAATAAATAATATATTAATTATTTCATTTATTTATTATATTTAATAAATATGCTGATGATGCCCGAGAAGAAATTGAGCAAAGCACAATTACTTTGAATCACCTAGTAACTTACAAAATAATATTTCTATAGGATCCCTTCTTGAAACAGGCAGGAAAACAAATGTGCAAATAGTTTTAAATAAAACTAAAATTAAAATAAGTCCCTTTTCGTTTGATAATTAAATCTATATATATATATATATATAAATGTTATCTGCGACAAAATATTTAATATTTTGGGGTTCTTCCTGTAATATAAGAAAGGCAAAATCTAGGATTTTGAAGCAAAGTTTTAAAATTATGTTATGTTTCACTGAGACATCAGACTAACGTGTAAGGAAATGATTTGTGTAGTGTTTAACGCCCGCTTTTACTACATACGGCACCGCAGGTGGTGACACTGATGATACATGAGATGAAGATGGAGCACCGGTGGAATGAGATGGCGGGGGAAACCGGAGACCCCGGAGAAAACCCGCCCCAACGCCGTGTTGTCCACCACAAATCTCACTTTGCGGGATCGAACCCGGGCCGCCTTGGTGAGAGCCAAGCGTAACGTGTAAGGTATTAAATATAACCACCTCATATGAAGTGTCTTCTAAAGAGTGACTATTTTAAGGGAACTAGTGCATGTATAGTTTTGAATTAAAGAACAAAGTCAACAGTCATTGTAAATGTTGCAACATTAAGCCTATAGAGCAAATCTTTATGCAGATATACGTCCAGTAACGTAGAGACTAGCATACGATATTGTGATTTTGTCTAATTTTTAAGCTATAACTTCATTCATTTTCACCCACTGAGTAAATAAGTTAAATTTTTGCCAAGACTTCGTTTGAAACATACTGTCAATTATGAATGCGAACTAGTTAAATTTCCCCTATCATTTCATTTCTCCCCTTCAAAATGACACACCCACAACGCAGCTTATTCTTCCGAACGTTTCGCTCGCTGGAGAATCGAACACAACTGTGTTATCCACACAGTTCCAGAACTTCCAAGGTGGCGAAACATCTAGAATATTATGGTTATCTGGCGATAACGCTTCCAATATTTACGTTGGGCAAGCACGCTGCTTATCTGTTTATGTTCCAACTCACCGTTGATCACATGACAACTTCTCACCACAGCCTGTCACTAATTTTTGGCTTGTATAACGTATTTTGTGGGAGAGAATCAAACAAATTTAACAATATGAAAGAATGATACATTGCTGCAGAAGGTGCAGGACACTGTTGGAGGCACGCCGAATTAAGTGTTCATATAAACATCGTTTTATAATACTTCATTTTTCACTGCACAAAACCAGCTCCTAAGCGAATGACATATATAACCCTTCCAACCGACATATGTAGGTATCTGAGGCTGTAATACACCACATCAACAACCTAAACAAATGATATGCATGTGAATCCCTAACTACCTATGCTCCAACACAGGTTTCCGAAACCGAAGTACGGAGGAACACATGTACTGCTGTGTTCCTGTACATTTTTCTCTCGAGTCAAAGGGATTACATCTCAAGCAAAGATCAAAGGTTTGCAAATTACTGTACCTACACATGGGAGGCAAAGAAATATGTTGAACAAGATCTGTTTGACTACGGCGATTAAGTTTGGAACTCTTAACATCTGTTTCTCCAAAGCAATGGATGATGTGAGTTTGGGGTCAAGATCCGTAAGCCCAGCGGCGACCGTAGAATAGACAAGATGCCACTGAGATCGTCCCTTTAATCGTCACGAAAAGAACATTAATGAATATACATGTACAGCTACTGAACATATCCCTGGAACCTCCCCTCTCCGGTTTCGTGATCTTAGATGTAAGTTAAGACATTACACTGAAGAAACCAGAAATTATGTTGTTGGACTCTTGATGGATGGGAGATCGTTAAGTCATGTCGGACAAGGGAAGAAATGTCCAGGAAAAGGGTTGTTGGAGGTTAGTCATAAATAAACATGAAAGGTTGTGAAGTTAAAGAGAATCGAGATCCGGGAGGAAACAGAACAGAACCAAATTAAAAAGCTGAAACAATGACGAAATGTGGTTTATGGAAAGAGCTGGTCACTCCCGTATGATTTTATAGCCGAAGAAAAGACCACCCTAAGGATTGGGATATCATTGGCTTTCAATAACACACTAAACAGGGATTATTTTTCTACGAATTGTTAAATAATATCGCTTAAATATACGATGGAGTGTGTTTTTGTATGGTATTACTTTATGTTCTCTTCCCCTTTATCTCCAATAAACTAGTCTCCAGCTTATGCAATATTATTTTGAGGAAACAAAACACATATGCCGTATTGCTTCAGCAGTGTATCAAATTTTGCGTGTTAAATGTCGAGGAAAATTCATTATCTTTGCAGATTTGAGTTACATGTAACAAGAATCTTCCTTAAGGAGAACGAGAGACTTCATTAAGTATTCTTTAGACTGACTAATACAATAATTGTAAAATGCTTAATGCTTTAAACGTATTTTATATGCTGTTTATCTTCTCAAGAAAAAGTTTTTCCTCTCCAAGTAGGATGAACTCAAATAGTTGGTGGGCAGAGTTAGGAGGAATTATTGGAAAAAAAATAGGAGTGGGAGACTAGAGGCTAGAGGAAAGGAATACAAGCGATGTAGGTAAATTAGTAAAATGCAGAATAGAAGATATAGAAAGGCAGGAAATATAGGGAAGTCTAGAAAATATGAAATCATTACAATTTTACAAGCAAATAAAAAGAAATTGGGGACGAGAAGCATATGTAGATTACTGCAATAGGCAAGAGAAAGAAGGGTTAGCTTAGATGATAACAGGAACAATATTCATAAGTGGTAGGGAAAAGGGAATTTGTGAATTGGGTGGGGGAAAAGAAAGCATAGAACACTACGTAACAAAATGCGAGGACGTTGCAAAGTGGAGAAAAAGGTTTGGGAGGAAAAATGGGAGAAGTAGAGAAAAGGATAGTAGCTATAAAAATGTTAACGGGAAGGGAGGAAAAGAAGGTAAGAAGTATTGGTGAGTACTTGCAGAAAGTTAACGAAAAATGGGCCAGAAATGTAAATAATATAAGAAAGGAAAATGAGGGGGAAAGAATGGGACTAATTAACAAGGAGGTATGGAGGTTAAGAGCTACCTGGCAGAGCAGAAGACCAGGGTCTCGTGTAAGCCAAGGTAGCAACAAGGTGGAGACAAATAAATGTAGCCAAAAGTTGTAAATTTTAAACTTTTGGAATATGCGCAGTAGATAATCTAAAAAAAAATAATCTAAAGATACAACGGGGTGTTAACTACTAACTCCAAATTGTCAAAACTGATCGTGTTTCCGTTATGCTTGCAAAAGAAGGCATGACTATTTGCATCTGTAATATAACACAGAGAATTACATCAAGAAAAAAAGCTAGACTATAAACTTTACTTTAATCTTGGACATTTGGAATAAAGTTGCATGAAAGTGTCATGCTTTAAAAGGCTATAATATAGTGAATTTTGTATCACATGGTTAACGTAATTGAAGAATAATCAAATTACTGCTTTGCCTCGATGGTCTTTAAATGATATGTGCGAGTATTCTAAGGAATTTTAAAATTATAATTTAGTATATTTAGTATAACCTTGTATAATCTTGTTTTCTTCCATTACTATTCAATTTCTCTCACGTGACGTTAAATCATATGATGAAGTGTGTTAACTGAGCTCAAATGAGCCTAGGGTACATAGTTACCTGACATTCATCTTACAGGATAAGGGAAAACCTCGGTAAAAATCTTATAAGGACCTCTTGAACATGAAGGAAACACGATACCAACTATGCTATAGGGGTGAGCAATGCAGGGTCTAAATAATTTAATAAAGAACTTAACTTTATAAAACTTAAACTATCATTTTCCCGGTAAAAGTTGGTTGTTTGGTTACCAACATTTCGCACATGGCAGCCTTGGCCTTCGGGGTAGCCTCGACCCCCGCGTGATGACCGGCCCCATTTCTCAGGTGGAGGCACCCAGAGGGCGGGGCCATCACCTCCAATGGTAGGGTGGTAATGAGGATGATGGTGAGGCGAGAGGACCTACAACTTATACCGTGGATTCCGAACCACGTTGGGCATAGGGGATACCTCACATGTGCTAGAAGAAGTGAAGGCGTGGATAGGGCCGGGAATCGAACTGGAGACCCTTTGCTTGGGAGCCGCGAACGAAACCACTGCGTTACCCCGGCGCTCTCCGGTGAAAGTTTAAATACTGTACAAAAGATGTTCGTGTTCGTAAATAACTATTCAGAAAGTAATATGTGAAGTGGAAAAAACTAAACTCTTTTCCAGATAAGGACCTCTTGAACATGAGGAAGACAAGTTACCAACTGTGCTACAGGGATTAACAATGTAGGGTCTAAATAATTTAATAAAAAGTTTAATTTTAGAAAACTAAAATTACGTATTACATGCTTTACCTCCTTCCAGTCAAAGTTTAAATGCTGTACAAAATATATTCATTGATTGTAAAGAACTATTCAGGAAGTAATATGTGAAATGGAAGTATCTAACACTCCCAAAATTACCTCGTGTAGAATATGTCACATGAGTATCGAATTCAGTCCATGGGAGTATAAACATTAATTTTGTAAGTTTTATAAAAATGCGACGAAAGTCAACTAAATTGGTTGAATATAAATTAAGTATTTCAGCATACTAACCATACTACTTTCAGTAAGAGCCACTTTGCATACTTTTAATGGTCCAGAGATAACTAGATGGCCAAGTCAGCTATAGACTCACAGCATGCTTACGCTGGAAGGCAAACTTAGGTTTCTAATTTTCTATTTGCCGTCCAGCTGCTACGGGAAATATTTGACCAAACCATGTACGCATGTAGAAGTGTTCGACTCAAAGAGTTATGAAGGATTAATGTGGAGTGGTCTTGGAGAATTCTAAAGTGGAATATTTATAACATGTTCAGTTTTGATTTACTTTGGTGCAGTGATGCATCTGGTGGCATTTATATTGATATTATATCACTTGAGATGAAGGAAAATGTAAGGTCTGTAGCTGTTGTGAGGCCTCGTAGGTTCAAACTTCAGTGATACACTGTCTTTAAAGGGTGGTGACGTTTTATTTAGATGGAAAATTATGGAGCACTCGCCTTGAGAAATAAAGTAAGAAAAACAGGAACTAACAAAGGAGTTTATGTAGTAACAAAGAAAGAACTAAAGAATGAAATACGAGATAAAATAAGAGGATAGGCAGGATAAAGAAAAAGCAGTTCTAGAGCGGATAATTAGAGCAATAAATCGAGAGGTTATCTCCTCCGCTCATAAAATCGTTTAGGCCGTGAATGAGTCAGTCAGAATTAGCTTTGTGCATAATGGTGTTGGTAAAGCGGTCCAAGCACCTGATGACGGACTCCGCCCGGGCCCTGGGGTTGCTGGTCTTGATGCTCAAATCGCGATAACTGCATTTTCCAGGAACACGATTTGCTCTGGCTACCGGAATGCATCGCTCCACTGCTTCTCTGTCAAGGCGACGCCCCATGTCTGTACTTCATGGCTTACCCACTTTACAAGCTATTTTTTACTACCACGTGAGGTTTATCAATCAATTGTTGAATGTTTTCGGATTTAAATATTGTCGCTAAGTTCACCTACACCTGCATTTCTGAAGAAAATAAATGCAGTTTGCAAATATCCGGGGGAAATTGACAAACGTTCATAACAAAATTGTTACATTTACATGAGTTTCTGTAACAGTTCTTCAACTAAGCATGCTTATATACTTATCTGCTAACCACTTCAGTTAATTGATATAAAGTACCTGCAAAATGCTTTCGTATTTATTTTCTATACTTAGAATGAACAGGTTTAAGGGGTAGTTAAGTCTTTTAAGAGCTGTGTGGTGTAATTTTTTTCTCTTTACATGTCCATCCAGGACTGAAAGTGAAAGAAATTAACCATGGCTCCCATTTAAGAAAAATATTGTAAATTTCTTATCTGAAACGAATATCTCGGACATTGTGAACTATACAAATTGGATTTCAGAGAGATCGTATGCTTTAATAATATCTATATTTGAAAAGATATGAGTAGGCGGAGTCAGACTGAAAATTTCAATGCTATAGGCAGGATTTGAACCATGAATCTTATGATCTCCGTCCGGCTGCTCTTAACCATTTAGCTACCATGGCAACAAGCCAGCATGACACTAAATTCTCCAACTGACTCATACTTAACTCAGTGGTTTACTCCCAGTAAACCACTGGGAGATATACAATAAGACAGTGTTTCTCAAAGTGTGGTCCGCGGACCCCCGGGGTTCTGCGAGGGGATGTCAGGGCGTCCGCGAGGGGGTCCCTTAAGTCAAGTTATAATGTTGAATTAAACCTATAGAAAACGTAGAATTGTATTTACTGAGTCACTTATCTGCTCGGTGCTGAATTATATTTTAGTTAACATTTCTTATACATCTATGGCGTAACGATGTCACACAGCTGTGAGGTGCAATCAACGTAACAGTTCGAAGCGTGTAGTACAGCATTATAATAACAGCTACGGAAGGGTGTTGAACTTGCTACCAGAGGACGTATATTGTGCCCTTTCCAACCACCAAAATGTGCGAGCAGAGATGTGCACATCAAGCCATTGAAGAGAAACAGACGTACCAATGTACTTGCCAACGGACTTAAGGGTAAACTTCACCAACATTAAGCCCCGGTTAACTGACCTTATTCAATAAAAAAAAAATCAGCTGCATTGTTCACATTATTACATTCCAAAGAACAAAGTTTCAATCTTTTGGCACGTAAACTGATTTTTAGTAACCCAATACTAACTTTGCTGAAATGCTGGGTTCAGAACATTATGAATAACTTATATATAGTTTCTTTACATGGAAAATTCATTTTTATAACATGTGCATGATGTTATTAATCCTTGGGTAATCCAAAGAGTGTGGTATTTCAAACTTTTACTGATGTAAAGCTAAAGTTAAATAAAAGTATCGTTGGGCAAACTTGTATACAATTTACTTCAAAGTGAAAAGAAAACTAATTTTAATAAAGGCAATTTAAAATACATTTTATATGCAAGTTTATTTTATTTAGTTAAACTTTAATTTTTAAATTTATTATTAATTAAATTTAAAACTAAATATATAAGATATCTTAAATTATACATGCAGTAATTATTTAAATTACAATTATAACATTCAACCAAAAGTCGACTCGTTTATATAAATTGAGTTGCCAAATCATGGGGATCCACGAACAAGTTGTTAGATGATAAGGGGGTGCTTGAGGCAGAAGAGTTTGAGAAATTCTGCAATAAGATACGGAAAAGACGTTTGCAAGACGTTAAAATAAGGACAGCACTTTGCTCCAGTTCGCAGCGAGGTTGACTGGTAATTGTCGTAAGGAGTGCCTATGTTTATTGCAGTTTAAATAAGAGCAGTCAATCGAGCGCACGTGGCTGTTCGCTGATATGGATCGGCGGAACAAAAATGTAGCCCCTCTATTGGTTACCACTGCCATAAAAGAAATAATTTACATTTACAGTGTTACACATTATTACACCGAGGCGTCTTAGGAAAATTATACACAAGCATATCCAGTCTAGATACATGCTTCCATTACAAACAGCATTCATTTGCAATATATAAGCGTGAAAAATATTAATTCCTTGTTTTTACTTAAAACATGCCCGTATCGCGAGAAAATTAGTTCTGCATAGGATACTAGAGGCGTATATACAAAATAAATACGAGGGCTGGTCAATAGAGAATGAGCATAACCTTTTACGGTCATCATTTTTCGTACTAAAATTCAATCTTATTATATTCTGTTAGCTTAATGTGAAACAAACACACCGTAGTAGTTTCATTGTTGGTACCCTGGTTCCCGCCTGTGAGAATCAGGTAAATTCAGACATGTTCAGTATCGCCTACCGCTGCAATGGAGGTAACATGCAGTAAAGTTGATGTTAGAGGAAGATCCGGAGTTTCTTTCAAACGTAACCACTGCTGATGAAACTTTGCTACATCATTTTCATCCTGAGAGCAAACAGAAAACCTCACTGTGGATATCTCCTTCATCACCAATCCCCCCAAAAGCAAAAGTGGTTGCATCTGCTTGGAAAGTTATGGTCATCTCATTCTTTGATATTCATGGAATGGTTTATCAGTATGTTGTACCTGCACACACATCACTAATTTTACAATACTACAGGGATGTCCTGAAAACATTGCAAGTCCATATCAGGCGCAAAAGACCATATTTCTATGAAGCAGGCTGGATGCTGCACCACGATAATGCGCGGCGGCATATTGCCAATGTTGTTGCTGAGTATCTCTCAAAAATCAACGTAAAGTGCATCCCTCACTCTCCCTATAGTCGGGATTTAGCCACATGTGACCTTTTTCTATTACCTAACTTGAAGAATCGCCTTCGTGGGAGGCATTATCCATCATCAGAAGCAGTGATGAAGGCTGCGGAGGCGATTTTGAAGGATAATTCAAAAAATGGTTTCCAGCATTTCTTTGAAGACTGGCAGAAACGTTGGGACAAGTGCATTGCATTCAAGGGAGACTATTTTGAGAAGGGCCATCAAAATTATGAGAATGACTAAAGGTACGTTGTCAAAAACTAAGATGTGATCATTCTTTATTGAACAGCCCTCGTGCTATGAAAACCAAACTATATACTGCTTACTATGCACACTTATGAATAGGCAGGAATCGAATTCTAACAGTTCCTCGAATAAAACAGGTTGACCTTTCCTTTCACAGTGCAGTACCTTCGAAACTGAGGCATCAATATATGTAAACAATAACCAACCTAAGACATTGATGCCATCCCTGATTTAAGTTGACAGCCTCCAGAATCCACACTTAACTGAAATTTGCACGCACAACCATATATATAATGAAAGTAAATAGCTATCGAGCAGGTAAAGTGATGGAGGGAAAACAATTTAATGACAGTTCCCATAACCGGCTTTTCACTAAAAAAGTATTGCTAACCTTACAATAAGAATCACTGGTTTCAAGTCGCTCAGTCGTAAATCAAATCTTTTCAAGGAAAAATCCATTATATCACCTTTCAAAGCTACATATCACATCGTATTGTATTATTTAAGGGAAAATTGTGTTAAAGAAACAACTAAAAGGTATCTAACATTTATACAAGCCTTAAAATAATGTAAAATAGATGCACTTATAGAATACAATGGCCTCTAACCCAGCCAAGGAGTAATTGCTTTAAATTTAACATCTGACGACCTGCAAGATAATATACATACCATCAAAACGGCCGACTATGGCAGTATCTTTAACGTGGGCATACTTTATGAGCAGTTGTTGATATGTATGTCAACTGAACAAACAGAATGAAACCAAAAATACTAGAGAGCACTATAGTGAACAAAGTGTGTCACAGTTGCCTCTAGATGAATTCCAATTTGTTTACATTTCCTATAATAGGACTCTTGCTAGTCAACTCTACTAACTGGGCCTCCTGTATAAATGTTTTGCAGTCTACCTTCTCTTTTTTATTGGCCTCTAAACGCTTAGAATTGCCTCTCCATTCACACATTTTTATAGCCTTTTGGGACATCGACACACTAACTACGACACATAATGTTACCATCCACACACGCTGTAAACGTTTAACTGTTTTATGGAGTAAATATACAAATTATCTTTATTGGTGTCAAATTATTAAGGATATTTCACAATAACTTAGTCCATGGGATCATTGACCGTACGTTTATTTTAAGATAAGGTTTGAAATTATAAAAATAAAGCAAATTGACGATAGAGAGCCCTTCAAATAATTTGCTTTGGTTTCGCTCAGTTTAGCCAAGAAATAGCCCATGTTTGACCAGTTCCTCTGATCAGCCAGGAGATTCCAATGTGCCAATCACCTTCTGGCTGCACTTCTGTGCATTTAATTGTTCGCTCATTCTCCAACTATGCAAATTTCCCCGAAATGTTAGCCACAAAATGGATAGAGATCCCTTAGAGGATAAAACGAAGAAGACAGAAAATAATACACATAAACCTTCTGTCAAAAAGTCAAAACTAGTATGGACGAAATCCTTTCACCAACAAAGAAATTATAGATGAAGCACCACAATATTATGCATTAAACTATATACAGCTTTTAAGCTTCTATGAGAATGCCTCTGAAAATAAAGACATAAAAATTGCAGAAAATTATATTAATTTAGGTATACTAATTGAAACTTTGAGAAAAGTTAGACAACATCTTACAAACCAAAGTTAATGGAACAAAACCACACGAATGGAAACAATATTACTCGCCGCCCTAAGAAGACAAAGAAATACTGTTGACTTGGATACCATCCCACCAAGGAATAGCCGGAAATGAAAAGGCCGATGAAGCTGCTAAAGCAGCAACAAAACAACCACCGGTATACCCTCCAATACCTATTCCACAGGTAAATGTTATAAGTCATATCAAAAATGAAATAATTCAGGAATGGAAACATCATTGGCTAGAAATCAATGTACACAGTAAACTCCGACAAGTGAAACTAAACACATCTCCTTCTCAGTGTCTTTATAAACATACAAGTCGAAAACAACAAATATTGCTCTCCAGACTTAAGAATTAGACATACAAAGCTTACAATGATTACGTATTTTCCAGAAAGAGGCCCCTACACTGTGAACCATGCAACCATTATCAGTAAATCATATTATAAATGAATGTTCTCGCTACTCAACCTATAGGACTCTTCATAAAATTCCTACAGATCTTCATGTTCTACTAGATGAACAAAAGAGTCTACAGTCACTGTATTTATTTCCATAAGACTATAAATTAACTTCTTCAATATGAAATTCTATTCAGTGTTACCTGGTTTCGGATTATTCTGTGAAGTGAGAATAACTATAATTAATAAGTAATATATTAGAAGTATGAACATAGTGCTGTGCAATATCGATTCTTCAGTTCTTTATGAATGTATAGTTTATGTGGACTTACATGTTTATACTTTACCGTAACCTAATAGCTTCTAAAATGTTAATTGTACTGACCAACTGTATAAAAAATTTGTTTTACCATCTTATAGTTATCGCTATAAGACCATTGTTGTTAGGCGATATTAAATAAATTTGTCTTAAAAATGGACAGATTCTCCTGACTAAATCGCCATCTTGTTTGTCTTTTAATTCCGACTAAACCATGTTATACCTGACTTTTCCCTGGTAAGTATAAATGCCTATTTATCCCAATTAATGTACCTTTTACTTCATTGTTGCAACAAATATAAACATAGATAACGGACGATTTTATTGAAATTTTAAAGCCTTCCTCCAAATCCACCTAAAGGGCTTACTGTGCATTAAATCAAAATATAAAAAGTTCTATATTTACTACTTCACTAGAACAGCAGTCATAAAACAAGCAACTTCAGAGCAGTGCAATCATCCGCAGTCTGCGTCATTTAACCAGTTATTATATTAAATTGCCCATTCATTCTCTAAAATTTAACCTAATTTAAGTAAGACGATATAAAGTAAATGTATACTTGCAGCATTGTAACAGCATCAGGACTCGCCTAATTATTTAGCTTAATGCAGAACTTTGCTTTTTATGGAATGGGCGGAAAAACTTGGTCTATTAAAACCAGAGACAGCCTTATAAGAACCTGTAGGATATACCTAGTAAGATAGGCTGTGCTGCCCCAGAAACAAATGGAGGTCGTAGATTAGTAGAACATTCCCATACCTGCAGTTCTGCAAGGAAAGAGACTGTCACTTGAGCTTAAAGACGACATAGATGGTACTTAATGTTTATCTCCCAAACATAATCACAAAACAAGTAACGTAGGTATGTTCTATTGTTTCGCCAATAACAATGTGATACTTAAAACATTATAAGTCTAATCCCTGTATTTGCCATATGTTTACTTTCAGGATACCTAGCGATGATAATCTCCAGGTTCTCCGTGACTTGAACCAGTAGCGTTCAAAAGTATAGTGTGATCCATGTAAACCTGAACCACTTCAATAGGCCATAACTTTTCAACTACCAATAGGATACATGTGCAACTTTATGAGAATATAATACTCAATTGGGAGATTACATTACACTATTTACATCTCAGAGAAAATGTTGGAAGTGTCCTCCACCAGCATCTATACATGTTTGCACTGGTCTCACCATATTCTCTGAAGTTTTACGGAGAGTATCCTTGCCAATGTTACTTATTTCGGTTCGAATGGATTTCTTTAGAGCATCAGTTGTCCGTGGCCTATTCTTGTACGCTGTATTTTTAGATACCCCCACAAGAAAAAATTCCGGTGAGGTTAGATCAGGGGATCTGGGAGACCACAGACCTCTCGAGATTATTCGATTATCAAAGAAACTGGTTACAAGTTCCATGGTATCATTAGATGCATGGCACGTTGCTCCATTTTGCTGGAAATAACCTTCTCTCAATTCGATATCATCTCCGTAAAACTTCAGAGAATATGGTGAGACGAGTGCAAACATGTATAGATGCTGGTGGAGGACACTTCCAACATTTTCTCTGAGATGTAAATAGTGTAATGTGATCTCTCAATTGTGTATTATATTCTCTCAAAGTTGCACGAATGTCCTATTATTGGTTCAAAAGTTATGACCTATTGAAATGGTTCAGCTTTATATGGATCGCACTATATTTAAAAGAGAAAATAAGTGCAATGAACAAAATTTGACGTACGTTTCTCTAGCGTAGTGGTAGCATATCTGCATCCCATCCAATTGGCCCCGAGTTCGAATCTCGGTCAGAGTTATGTGGAGAGGGGTTTTTCTCTTACAAGTGATGGCATTCAATCAATAAGTTTAACCAAATGCACCTGTGGAAGACATCTCGAGTAAAACTATTGTGCTGTGTGAAATTATTTCCCATTAGTGTAATTTTTATGCCGAATTTATTTATCCAAGTAAATTAAGTTAAGGTCCGAAATTTTATGTGTTCTCTCTGAAACGTAAATCTTATATTTCTACAAAACTTCCTTGTTATGGTATATAACTTCAATCATATGGTGTATTTCGTCTTCCATGAAGAATCATATTATTCATCAGTATACTGCCACATAAACCATTGTCTGCCTCGGCAGCGTAGACGGTAGCGTGCCTGCCTCACGTTCAAAAGGTCCCGAGTTCGTTTTGGTCAGGATGAGTTACCAGGAAAGGTTTATCCGGGGTTTTCCCTTATCCTTAAAGACGAATGTCGGGTAGCTCTAAGTTCCATGGACCCTGTACTCATTTGAGCATCATTTCACCAATTTCATTCACCGTCCGATATGACTTTACGGTTGGAGGACGTAAAATAAAAAAATAAAAACACCATTGCCCCAACAATTTCAGCAAGAGGGCCGATACTGTTTTGTGAAAACAAGCCTTACCATAGGACTGCCTTCTTCACGCCTTATGGTAGTGCCTGTAAGTAGTTTAAAATTAGCGGTTCCAGAACAGACCCAAAAGAGCAAGATGGCGGCCGTACGCAATCTATGTATTTAAAGCATTTATTGTCCTATTCAGTTTATTTGTTTTCTGCTTCGGGATACTGGGGTGTCTATTGAGGCTTCTCGTGGTGTATTTAGCGGCTTTTGGGACGTATTTACTGGCTTTTACTGTATTTAGAGGCGTTCAGGGCCTCTCTAGGAGCCTTATAATGTATTTAGGGGCTTCTTGGTGCGTATTTACAGGCCTTTGAAATGTATATAACGGCTTGAGGGGGTATTTAGAGGCTTTAGGGTGCATTTAGGTACTTCTTGGAATGTATTTGGAGACTCTTGGGACATACTTAGTTGCTTGAGATACATTTAGAGGCATCTTGGGGTGATCTAGGAAATTTGGAGAACTTGTGGTGATGTAGGAGATTTGGAGAAGTATTTGAGGGCCTATTGCTGTATTTAGAGTTTTCTGTGAATTTAGAGGCTTTTGCGACGTATTTACTGGCTTTCTGGCGTATTTAGAAAATTTTGATGCGTATTCAGGGTGGTTTTGTGCACTTCGAGATTTTTTGCTGTTTATAGAGGATTTTAAGACGCATTTACAGGCTTTGAAGTGTATTCAGAGGCTTTTAGGGCGTATTTTCTGGCTTTTGCTGTATTTATAGGCTTCTTGGGCTGTATTTACTCTCTTTTGGATGTACTTACTAGACTTAGCTGTATTTGACTTGCCGTAGTTCATGACGTTTTTAACCATTTCAAACGTTTACCCCTCATATAAAATCGATGCTTCTAACACTTTAAACTATCCCAAGTCCTACTCCTCAGCGTAATAATTTCCAATATATAATGAGCTAACCTAATCTAACCTAACCTAGCCTAACATAACCCAAGTCTTCCCCCTATGCTTTACTATTTCACCCCTTATAACCTAACCTAACCTAACCTAATATACTCCTTCGTTTCTAACTTTTTTCATCATTTTTATTGTAACCTAGCTGTGTTTAGCTAGTGGCTTCCTTTGTTGCATCTGTTAACCTAATTGTTCTCTTTCCTTAAGTACCTCTATTCTACCACTTTAACCTAACCCAATGCATCCGTTGTTTATACCTTCTTGATCATTGTTCAACCTAGTTGATTCTGGTATTAATATCCGTTCTCTTTTCTTAAGCTGCCCTGTTTTTACCTCCTTAACCTATCCTAAGCATGTTTCTTTTCTCCTCTATCTAACCCATATCTTTTAAGCTAAACTATTTTGTCTCATGCTCACTACTTGTATGTATGATACAAATTTTTGAGGCATGTCGATGTTAGAGCTATCTTTGTCACTGCAAGAGGTATATAGGCTGATTACAGATCTTTATACAGTAAATTTAATTTTGCTAGGGTTTCTTGTTTTTCGTACCTTCTCTATGCCTTCAGGAACTCTATTCCACCTTGTTATGTTTTGAGGTCTTATGCTTATATCTTGGGCTTTTTGATTAAGTCTTTTGATCTGAAAGACTATGTATATTGGTTATGTTCCTCATCTCTTTTGGTCTTATGGTTAGGTCTTGAGGCATGATTTTAGGGTATGGGGTTTAAAGGATGTAGGTGTCATAGCTTAAGCTCGCAGATCTGAAGGTTAGGGGCTGTAGGTTTAGTGGTTGGGTCGTATGGATTCAAGGTTAGATCTCTCGGTATAGAGTATAAGGCTTTAGGATCTGGAGGTTACGTATTGAGGTATGATCTGAGGGCTCTAGGGTTAAGAGTTGCAGGGTTTCTTAGGTAAAGACGGTTGGTCTGAGAGGTTAATAGCTATAGGACTTAGAGGTTAGGTCTTGAGGTATGATCTGCCAAAGAGTTTGTGTTTTCACAGTTGAGGCTGTTGGTTTGGGAGGTTAATAGCTGTAGGATTATAAGTCAGGTCTTGAGGTATGTTCTGAGACTCAAGGGTTAAGATTTGCAGGTTTTAGCAGGTAGGGCTGCAGGTATGGGAGGTTAATAGCTGTAGGATTTATTGGTTAGCTCTTGTGGTATGATCTGAGGCTCTAGGGTTAAAAGTTTTCACAGGTGAATTCTATTGGTCTGGATGGTTAAAAGCTGTAGGATCTCGAGGTTAGGTATTGAGGTATGATCTGAGGCTCTAGGGTTAAGAGTTTTCACAGGTGAAGTCTGTTGGTCTGGATAGTTGAGAGCTGTAGGATTTCTAGGCTAGATCCTCAGGTATGATCTGGGAGTCTTAGGTTAAGAGCTGCAGGTTTTTCACAGGTAAAGGTTGCTGGTCTGGGAGGATAATAGCTGTAAGATTAGAGGTCAAGTCCTGAGATATGATCTGGGACTCTACGGTTAAGAGTTGTAGGTTTTTAACAGGTAGGGCTGCAGTTATGGAAGGTTAGTAGATGTAGGATTTGGAGGGTAGGTCCTGAGGTATGATCTGGGGGCTCTAGGGTTAACAGTTTTCACTTGAGAAGTCTGTTGGTCAGGATGGTTGAGAGCTGTAGGATCTAGAGGTTAGGTCTCTATGTATGATCTTGTGGGGGGGTGTTCTAGTGTTAGGAGCTTCAGGTTTTCACAGGTAAATGTTGCGGTCTGGGCGGTTAATAACTGTAGGATTTGGAGCGTATGTCCTGAGGTATGATCTGGAGATCTAGGGTTAAGAGTTGTAGGGTTCATAGCTAAATGTTGTTGGTCTAGGGGATAAAGGCCGTAAGGTCTTTTATCTATGTTTTATGGGCTGAGGTATAGTCTTATGATTTTGAAGCTCAGTTTGCCAGTCCAGCGATTAAAGGCGATTAATCTTGAGACAAGTACTGCATTTATGCTTACCATGTCATCCTATTATAATCTAACCTATCCTAAAATACTCCTCATTTCTACCTTCTTTCATCACTCTTTATTGTAACCTAGCTGTGTTTTGCTAGTGGTTTCCTTTGTTGCATCTGTTAACCTAATTGTTCTCTTTCCTTAAGTTCCTCTATTCTACCACTTTAACCTAACCAAATATATCCCTTGTTTTTACCTCCTTAATCATTGTTCAACCTAGTTGATTCTGGTATTAACATCCGTTCTCTTTTCTTAAGCTGCCATGTTTTAACTCCTTAGCCTATCCTAAGCATGTTTCTTTTCTGCTCTATCTAACCCATATCTTTTAAGCTAAACTATTTTGTCTCATGCTAACTACTTGTATGTGTGATGCAAATTTTTGAGGCATGTCAATGTTAGAGCTATCTTTGTCACTGCAAGAGGTATATATGCTGATTACAGATCTTTATACAGTAAATTTAACCCTTTGTGTATCTGCTTCTCTTTTCCTAAAAATTGAGGTTCTTTTGTTGCTGGGGCTTCTTGTTCTTCGTACCTTCTCTATGCTTTCAGGAACTCTATTCCACCTTGTTATGTTTTGAGGTCTGATGCTTATATCTTGGGCTTTTTGATTAAGTCTTTTGATCTGAAAGGCTATGTATATTGGTTATGTTCCTCATCTCTTTTGGCCTTATGGTTAGGTCTTGAGGCATGATCTTAGGGCCCGGGCTTTAAAGGATGTAGGTCTCATAGCTTAAGCTCGCAGGTCTGAAGGTTAAGGGCTGTAGTTTTACTGGTTAGGTCGTATGGATTCAAGGTTAGATCTCTCGGTATAGAGTATAAGGCTGTCGGATCTGGAGGTTACGTATTGAGTTATGATCTGGGGGCTCTAGGGTTAAGAGTTGCAGGGTTTCTTAGGTAAAGACTGTTGGTCTTAGAGGTTAATAGCTATAGGACTTAGAGGTTAGGTCTTGAGGTATGATCTGCCTAAGATGTTTAGGGTTTTAACAGGTAGGGCTGCAGGTATAGGAGGTTAATAGCAGTAGGATTTATTGGTTAGCTCTTGTGGTATGATCTGAGGTTCTAGGGTTAAAAGTTTTCACAGGTGAATTCTGTTGGTCTGGATGGTTAAAAGCTGTAGGATTTAATGGTTAGCTCTTGTGGTATGATCTAAGGCTCTAGGGTTAATAATTTCACAGGTGAAGTCTGTTGGTCTGGATGGTTGAGAGCTGTAGGATTTAGGGGCTAGGTCTCTATGTATGATCTTGGGGGGGGGGGGGGGGTTCTAGTGTTAAGAGCTTCAGGTTTTCACAGGTAAAGGTTGCGGTCTGGGTGGTTAATAACTGTAGGATTTGGAAGGTAGTTCCTGAGGTATGATCTGGGGGCTCTAGGGTTAAGAGTTTTCACAGGCGAAGTCTGTTGGTCAGGATGTTTGAGAGCTGTAAGATCTAGAGGTTAGGTATCTATGTATGTTCAGGGGGATTCTAGTGTTAAGAGCTTCAGGTTTTTACAGGTAAAGGTTGCTGGTCTGGGAGGTTAATAGCTGTAGGATTTGGAGGGTAGATCCTGAGGTATGTTCTGGAGCTCTAGGGTCAAGAGTTGTAGGGTTCATGGCTAAATGTTGTTGGTCTAGAAGATAAAGGCCGTAGGGTCTTTTATCTATGTTTTATGGACTGAGGTATGGTCATATGATTTTGAAGTTCAGTCTGCTAGTCCAGCGATTAAAGGCGGTTAATCTCGAGGCAAGTCCTACATTTATGCTTTACTATTTCATCCTATTACAAACTAACCTAACTTAATATATTCCTTCATTTCTACCTTCTTTCATCATTCTTTGTTGTAACCTAGCTGTGTTTTGCTAGTGGCTCCCTTTGGTGCATCTGTTAACCGAATTGTTCCCTTTCCTTAACTTCCTCTATTCTACCACTTTTAAACTAACCTAATCTATCCCTTGGTCTTAACTTCTTGATCATTGTTCAAGCTAGTTGATTCTGGTATTAACATTCGTTCTCTTTTCTTAAGCTACCCTGTTTTTACCTCCTTAACCTATCCTAAGCATGTTTCTTTTCTCCTCTATCTTTTAAACTCAACTATTTTGTCTCATGCTAACTACTTGTATGTATGATGCAAATTTTTAGGCATATCGATGTTAGAGCTATCTTTGTCACTGCAAGTGGTATATATGCTGATTACAGATTTTTATACAGTAAATTTAACCCTTTGTGTATCTGCTTCTCTTTTCCTAAAAATTGAGGTTCTTTTGTTGCTAGTGTTCCTTGTTTTTCGTACCTTCTCTATGCTTTCAGGAACTCTATTCCACCTTGTTATGTTTTGAGGTCTTATGCTTATATCTTAGGCTTTTTGATTAAGCCTTTTGCTCTGAAAGGCTATGTATATTGGTTATGTTCCTCATCTCTTTTGGTCTTATGGTTAGGTCCTAAGGCATGATCTTAGGGTCCGGGGTTTAAAGGATGTAGGTGTCATATCTTAAGCTCGCAGATCTGAAGGTTAAGGGCTGTAGGTTTAGTGGTTGGGTCGTATGGATTCAAGGTTAGATCTCTCGGTATAGAGTATATGGCTGTTGGATCTGGAGGTTACGTATTGAGTTATGATCTGGGGGCTCTAGGGTTAAGAGTTGCAGGGTTTCTTAGGTAAAGACTGTTGGTCTGAGAGGTTAATAGCTATAGGACTTAGAAGTTAGGTCTTGAGGTATGATCTGCCTAAGAGTTTTAGGGTTTTCACAGTTGAGGCTGTTGGTTTGGGAGGTTAATAGCTGTAGGATTAGAAGTCAGGTCTTGAGGTATGTTCTGAGACTCTAGGGTTACGATTTGCAGGTTTTAACAGGTAGGGCTGCAGGTATGGGAGGTGAATAGCTGTAGGATTTATTGGTTAGCTCTTGTGGTATGATCTGAGGCTCTAGGGTTAAAAGTTTTCACAGGTGAGTTCTGTTGGTCTGGATGGTTAAAAGCTGTAGGATCTCGAGGTTAGGTATTGAGGTATGATCTGAGGCTCTAGGGTTAAGAGTTTTCATAGGTGAAGTCTGTTGGTCTGGATGGTTGAGAGCTGTAGTATTTTTAGGCTAGATCCTGAGGTATGATCTGGGAGTCTTAGGTTAAGAGCTGCAGGTTTTTCACAGGTAAAGGTTGCTGGTCTGGGAGGATAATAGCTGTAGGATTAGAGGTCAAGTCCTGAGGCATGATCTGGGACTCTAGGGTTAAGATTTGTAGGTTTTTAACAGGTAGGGCTGCAGTTATGGAAGGTTAGTAGCTGTAGGATTTGGAGGGTAGGTGCAGAGGTATGATCTGGGGGCTCTAGGGTTAACAGTTTTCACTTGAGAAGTCTGTTGGTCAGGATGGTTTAGAGCTGTAGGATCTAGAGGTTAGGTCTCTATGTATGATCTTGGGGGGGGGGGGGTTCTAGTGTTAAGAGCTTCAGGTTTTCACAGGTAAAGGTTGCGGTCTGGGCGGTTAATAACTGTAGGATTTGGAGCGTATGTCCTGAGGTATGATCTGGAGCTCTAGGGTTAAGAGTTGTAGGGTTCATAGCTAAATGTTGTTGGTCTAGGGGATAAAGGCCGTAAGGTCTTTTATCTATGTTTTATGGGCTGAGGTATGGTCTTATGATTTTGAAGTTCAGTTTGCCAGTCCAGCGATTAAAGGCGATTAATATTGAGACAAGTACTGCATTTATGCTTACTATATCATCCTATTATAATCTAACCTATCCTAAAATACTCCTCATTTCTACCTTCTTTCATCACTCTTTATTGTAACCTAGCTGTGTTTTGCTAGTGGTTTCCTTTGTTGCATCTGTTAACCTAATTGTTCTCTTTCCTTAAGTTCCTCTATTCTACCACTTTAACCTAACCTAATATATCCCTTGTTTTTACCTCCTTTATCATTGTTCAACCTAGTTGATTCTGGTATTAACATCCGTTCTCTTTTCTTAAGTTAAATTATTACATCCTCTTGTTATGTCTGAGTCTCATGCTTATGTATTAAACCTTGTGATTAAGTATTTTGATTCGAAAGTCTATGTAAATCGTTTAAGGTAAACATCTCTTCTCAACATGAGACAAGTCATGATGTATGATCTTATGGGGTGAGCTTTTCAACACGCCTAAAAGCATTTGTATTCAAAGCTATTTAATTTATCCCACCGAGATTTGAACCCTGATCATAAGGCGTAAATTACCATTTCAACAACAATTCAGATCTAAAGTATATATGTATACGCTATTTCATTGCTCTAACATTATTAGTTCAAGAGTTATTTAAGATTCAAGTTATTGCGACAGAAGCGGTAATCAAACCACGGGTCTGTAGGATACGGAATCAAATCATTCACAGGATATGTTGAATGAAAAAACCTGCGCTTTCACCCGGTGTTCTATGTGCAAAAGATCAGAAATAGAACACAATTACATAATTCAATGGACGATGGGAACTGAACCAAGGACCTTCTCAGGTAAACAGTATTAGGGTATGATTAACTACGCTAGGTACCACCATATAAATTTGATGTCGACGCTGTAGGCCCATGGATTACAGAGATATTCAGATTAACTGATACAGGACTCGAACCAGGGACCCTTGAGGTACACACTGTCAGCACATGATTAACTATGAGAAGCATAACCATATAAAGGTTATTTCACTTCTCTAGACCCACTGGTTACAGAGATATTTAAATTAAACAATTCAGGACTCGAACTAAGGACTACAGGTATACAGTATAAACCCTGCAGACCCCGCTAACCATATGTAAGTAATAAAGTTTATCCGGACTCTCTATCATAACTAGTTTCAGAGTTATTCCAATATAAGCAGTACTCTTTTGCGCAAGAGTCGATTTTGGACCGTAGATAAAACTACAAGTCACAGACAGTCAGTAAGGGAATGGGCACCCCTTACCTGGCGGTAAAAGGTACCATGCATCGTCTTTCCACCCCTGGTCGGCATCCCATTGTTTACGCACCCTCTTTATTTATCACATGCAGGTGTGCCGGCGTCTTGTGACATGGGTTTGACAAGGGTTTGACAGCACCCTCTTTATTTATCTCATGCAGGTGTGAAGGCGTCTTGTGACAAGGGTTTTACAAGGGTTTGACAGGTGATTAATCAAGTAGTAGTGTAGAAAAGGTTCCCCTATCCCTTACCCCGCCCCTTTCAATTTATATGCAAATTAGATATTCTATTGTTCCAAAGTCCCCTTTTATACACTACTACTTGATTAATCACCTGTCAAACCCTTGTCAAACCCTTGTCACAAGACGCCTTCACACCTGCATGAGATAAATAAAGAGGGTGCTGTCAAACCCTTGTCAAACCCATGTCACAAGACGCCGGCACACCTGCATGTGATAAATAAAGAGGGTGCGTAAACAATGGGATGCCGACCAGGGGTGGAAAGACGATGCATGGTACCTTTTACCGCCAGGTAAGGGGTGCCCATTCCCTTACTGACTGTCTGTGACTTGTAGTTTTATCTACGGTCCAAAATCGACTCTTGCGCAAAAGAGTACTGCTTATATTGGAATAACTCTGAAACTAATTATGATAGAGAGTCCGGATAAACTTTATTACTTACATATGGTTAGCGGGGTCTGCAGGGTTTATACTGTATACCTGTAGTCCTTAGTTCGAGTCCTGAATTGTTTAATTTAAATATCTCTGTAACCAGTGGGTCTAGAGAAGTGAAATAACCTTTATATGGTTATGCTTCTCATAGTTAATCATGTGCTGACAGTGTGTACCTCAAGGGTCCCTGGTTCGAGTCCTGTATCAGTTAATCTGAATATCTCTGTAATCCATGGGCCTACAGCGTCGACATCAAATTTATATGGTGGTACCTAGCGTAGTTAATCATACCCTAATACTGTTTACCTGAGAAGGTCCTTGGTTCAGTTCCCATCGTCCATTGAATTATGTAATTGTGTTCTATTTCTGATCTTTTGCACATAGAACACCGGGTGAAAGCGCAGGTTTTTTCATTCAACATATCCTGTGAATGATTTGATTCCGTATCCTACAGACCCGTGGTTTGATTACCGCTTCTGTCGCAATAACTTGAATCTTAAATAACTCTTGAACTAATAATGTTAGAGCAATGAAATAGCGTATACATATATACTTTAGATCTGAATTGTTGTTGAAATGGTAATTTACGCCTTATGATCAGGGTTCAAATCTCGGTGGGATAAATTAAATAGCTTTGAATACAAATGCTTTTAGGCGTGTTGAAAAGCTCACCCCATAAGATCATACATCATGACTTGTCTCATGTTGAGAAGAGATGTTTACCTTAAACGATTTACATAGACTTTCGAATCAAAATACTTAATCACAAGGTTTAATACATAAGCATGAGACTCAGACATAACAAGAGGATGTAATAATTTAACTTAAGAAAACAGAACGGATGTTAATACCAGAATCAACTAGGTTGAACAATGATAAAGGAGGTAAAAACAAGGGATATATTAGGTTAGGTTAAAGTGGTAGAATAGAGGAACTTAAGGAAAGAGAACAATTAGGTTAACAGATGCAACAAAGGAAACCACTAGCAAAACACAGCTAGGTTACAATAAAGAGTGATGAAAGAAGGTAGAAATGAGGAGTATTTTAGGATAGGTTAGATTATAATAGGATGATATAGTAAGCATAAATGCAGTACTTGTCTCAATATTAATCGCCTTTAATCGCTGGACTGGCAAACTGAACTTCAAAATCATAAGACCATACCTCAGCCCATAAAACATAGATAAAAGACCTTACGGCCTTTATCCCCTAGACCAACAACATTTAGCTATGAACCCTACAACTCTTAACCCTAGAGCTCCAGATCATACCTCAGGACATACGCTCCAAATCCTACAGTTATTAACCGCCCAGACCGCAACCTTTACCTGTGAAAACCTGAAGCTCTTAACACTAGAACCCCCCCCCCAAGATCATACATAGAGACCTAACCTCTAGATCCTACAGCTCTCAACCATCCTGACCAACAGACCTCTCAAGTGAAAACTGTTAACCCTAGAGCCCCCAGATCATACCTCTGCACCTACCCTCCAAATCCTACAGCTACTAACCTTCCATAACTGCAGCCCTACCTGTTAAAAACCTACAAATCTTAACCCTAGAGTCCCAGATCATGCCTCAGGACTTGACCTCTAATCCTACAGCTATTATCCTCCCAGACCAGCAACCTTTACCTGTGAAAAACCTGCAGCTCTTAACCTAAGACTCCCAGATCATACCTCAGGATCTAGCCTAAAAATCCTACAGCTCTCAACCATCCAGACCAACAGACTTCACCTATGAAAACTCTTAACCCTAGAGCCTCAGATCATACCTCAATACCTAACCTCGAGATCCTACAGCTTTTAACCATCCAGACCAACAGAACTCACCTGTGAAAACTTTTAACCCTAGAGCCTCAGATCATACCACAAGAGCTAACCAATAAATCCTACAGCTATTCACCTCCCATACCTGCAGCCCTACCTGTTAAAACCTGCAAATCGTAACCCTAGAGTCTCAGAACATACCTCAAGACCTGACTTCTAATCCTACAGCTATTAACCTCCCAAACCAACAGCCTCAACTGTGAAAACCCTAAAACTCTTAGGCAGATCATACCTCAAGACCTAACTTCTAAGTCCTATAGCTATTAACCTCTCAGACCAACAGTCTTTACCTAAGAAACCCTGCAACTCTTAACCCTAGAGCCCCCAGATCATAACTCAATACGTAACCTCCAGATCCAACAGCCATATACTCTATACCGAGAGATCTAACCTTGAATCCATACGACCCAACCACTAAACCTACAGCCCTTAACCTTCAGATCTGCGAGCTTAAGATATGACACCTACATCCTTTAAACCCCGGACCCTAAGATCATGCCTTAGGACCTAACCATAAGACCAAAAGAGATGAGGAACATAACCAATATACATAGCCTTTCAGAGCAAAAGGCTTAATCAAAAAGCCTAAGATATAAGCATAAGACCTCAAAACATAACAAGGTGGAATAGAGTTCCTGAAAGCATAGAGAAGGTACGAAAAACAAGGAACACTAGCAACAAAAGAACCTCAATTTTTAGGAAAAGAGAAGCAGATACACAAAGGGTTAAATTTACTGTATAAAAATCTGTAATCAGCATATATACCACTTGCAGTGACAAAGATAGCTCTAACATCGATATGCCTAAAAATTTGCATCATACATACAAGTAGTTAGCATGAGACAAAATAGTTGAGTTTAAAAGATAGAGGAGAAAAGAAACATGCTTAGGATAGGTTAAGGAGGTAAAAACAGGGTAGCTTAAGAAAAGAGAACGAATGTTAATACCAGAATCAACTAGCTTGAACAATGATCAAGAAGTTAAAACCAAGGGATAGATTAGGTTAGTTTAAAAGTGGTAGAATAGAGGAAGTTAAGGAAAGGGAACAATTCGGTTAACAGATGCACCAAAGGGAGCCACTAGCAAAACACAGCTAGGTTACAATAAAGAATGATGAAAGAAGGTAGAAATGAAGGAATATATTAGGTTAGGTTAGTTTGTAATAGGATGAAATAGTAAAGCATAAATGTAGGACTTGCCTCGAGATTAACCGCCTTTAATCGCTGGATTAGCAGACTGAACTTCAAAATCATATGACCATACCTCAGTCCATAAAACATAGATAAAAGACCCTACGGCCTTTATCTTCTAGACCAACAACATTTAGCCATGAACCCTACAACTCTTGACCCTAGAGCTCCAGAACATACCTCAGGATCTACCCTCCAAATCCTACAGCTATTAACCTCCCAGACCAGCAACCTTTACCTGTGAAAACCTGAAGCTCTTAACACTAGAATCCCCCTGAACATACATAGATACCTAACCTCTAGATCTTACAGCTCTCAAACATCCTGACCAACAGACTTCGCCTGTGAAAACTCTTAACCCTAGAGCCCCCAGATCATACCTCAGGAACTACCTTCCAAATCCTACAGTTATTAACCACCCAGACCGCAACCTTTACCTGTGAAAACCTGAAGCTCTTAACACTAGAACCCCCCCCCCCAAGATCATACATAGAGACCTAGCCCCTAAATCCTACAGCTCTCAACCATCCAGACCAACAGACTTCACCTGTGAAATTATTAACCCTAGAGCCTTAGATCATACCACAAGAGCTAACCATTAAATCCTACAGCTTTTAACCATCCAGACCAACAGAATTCACCTGTGAAAACTTTTAACCCTAGAGCCTCAGATCATACCACAAGAGCTAACCAATAAATCCTACTGCTATTAACCTCCTATACCTGCAGCCCTACCTGTTAAAACCCTAAAAATCTTAGGCAGATCATACCTCAAGACCTAACCTCTAAGTCCTATAGCTATTAACCTCTAAGACCAACAGTCTTTACCTAAGAAACCCTGCACCTCTTAACCCTAGAGCCCCCAGATCATAACTCAATACGTAACCTCCAGATCTGACAGCCTTATACTCTATACCGAGAGATCTAACCTTGAATCCATACGACCTAACCAGTAAAACTACAGCCCTTAACCTTCAGTGGTTAGACCGCTTGGCTCTCACCAAGGCGGCCCGGGTTCGATCCCAGGCGACCGCAAAGTGAGATTTGTGGTGGACAACACGGCGTTGGGGCGGGTTTTCTCCGGGACCTCCGGTTTCCCCCGCCATCTCTTTCCACCGGTGCTCCATCTTCATCTCATGTATCATCAGTGTCACCGCCTGCGGTGCCGCATGTAGTAAAAGCGGGCGTTAAACACTACACATTTCATTTTAACCTTCAGACCTGCGAGCTTAAGCTATGAGACCTACATCCTTTAAAGCCCGGGCCCTAAGATCATGCCTCAAGACCTAACCATAAGGCCAAAAGAGATGAGGAACATAACCAATATACATAGCCTTTCAGATCAAAAGACTTAATCAAAAAGCCCAAGATATAAGCATCAGACCTCAAAACATAACAAGGTGGAATAGAGTTCCTGAAAGCATAGAGAAGGTACGAAGAACAAGAAGCCCCAGCAACAAAAGAACCTCAATTTTTAGGAAAAGAGAAGCAGATACACAAAGGGTTAAATTTACTGTATAAAGATCTGTAATCAGCATATATACCTCTTGCAGTGACAAAGATAGCTCTAACACCGATATGTCTAAAAAATTTGCATCATACATACAAGTAGTTAGCATGAGACAAAATAGTTTAGCTTAAAAGATATGGGTTAGATAGAGCAGAAAAGAAACATGCTTAGGATAGGCTAAGGAGTTAAAACATGGCAGCTTAAGAAAAGAGAACGGATGTTAATACCAGAATCAACTAGGTTGAACAATGATTAAGGAGGTAAAAACAAGGGATATATTTGGTTAGGTTAAAGTGGTAGAATAGAGGAACTTAAGGAAAGAGAACAATTAGGTTAACAGATGCAACAAAGGAAACCACTAGCAAAACACAGCTAGGTTACAATAAAGAGTGATGAAAGAAGGTAGAAATGAGGAGTATTTTAGGATAGGTTAGATTATAATAGGATGACATGGTAAGCATAAATGCAGTACTTGTCTCAAGATTAATCGCCTTTAATCGCTGGACTGGCAAACTGAGCTTCAAAATCATAAGACTATACCTCAGCCCATAAAACATAGATAAAAGACCTTACGGCCTTTATCCCCTAGACCAACAACATTTAGCTATGAACCCTACAACTCTTAACCCTAGATCTCCAGACCATACCTCAGGACATACGCTCCAAATCCTACAGTTATTAACCGCCCAGACCGCAACATTTACCTGTGAAAACCTGAAGCTCTTAACACTAGAACACCCCCCCACAAGATCATACATAGAGACCTAACCTCTAGATCCTACAGCTCTCAACCATCCTGACCAACAGACTTCTCAAGTGAAAACTGTTAACCCTAGAGCCCCCAGATCATACCTCAGGACCTACCCTCCAAATCCTACATCTACTAACCTTCCATAACTGCAGCCCTACCTGTTAAAAACCTACAACTCTTAACCGTAGAGTCCCAGATCATATCTCAGGACTTGACCTCTAATCTTACAGCTATTATCCTCCCAGACCAGCAACCTTTACCTGTGAAAAACCTGCAGCTCTTAACCTAAGACTCCCAGATCATACCTGAGGATCTAGCCTAGAAATCCTACAGCTCTCAACTATCCAGACCAACAGACTTCACCTGTGAAAACTCTTAACCCTAGAGCCTCAGATCATACCTCAATACCTAACCTCGAGATCCTACAGCTTTTAACCATCCAGACCAATAGAATTCACCTGTGAAAACTTTTAACCCTAGAGCCTCAGATCATACCACAAGAGCTAACCAATAAATCCTACAGCTATTAACCTCCCATACCTGCAGCCCTACCTGCTAAAACCTGCAAATCTTAACCCTTGAGTCTCAGAACATACCTCAAGACCTGACTTATAATCCTACAGCTATTAACCTCCCAAACCAACAGCCTCAACTGTGAAAACACAAACTCTTTGGCAGATCATACCTCAAGACCTAACCTCTAAGTCCTATAGCTATTAACCTCTCAGACCAACCGTCTTTACCTAAGAAACCCTGCAACTCTTAACCCTAGAGCCCTCAGATCATACCTCAATACGTAACCTCCAGATCCTAAAGCCTTATACTCTATACCGAGAGATCTAACCTTGAATCCATACGACTCAACCACTAAACCTACAGCCCCTAACCTTCAGATCTGCGAGCTTAAGCTATGACACCTACATCCTTTAAACCCCATACCCTAAAATCATGCCTCAAGACCTAACCATAAGACCAAAAGAGATGAGGAACATAACCAATATACATAGTCTTTCAGATCAAAAGACTTAATCAAAAAGCCCAAGATATAAGCATAAGACCTCAAAACATAACAAGGTGGAATAGAGTTCCTGAAGGCATAGAGAAGGTACGAAAAACAAGAAACCCTAGCAAAATTAAATTTACTGTATAAAGATCTGTAATCAGCCTATATACCTCTTGCAGTGACAAAGATAGCTCTAACATCGACATGCCTCAAAAATTTGTATCATACATACAAGTAGTGAGCATGAGACAAAATAGTTTAGCTTAAAAGATATGGGTTAGATAGAGGAGAAAAGAAACATGCTTAGGATAGGTTAAGGAGGTAAAAACAGGGCAGCTTAAGAAAAGAGAACGGATATTAATACCAGAATCAACTAGGTTGAACAATGATCAAGAAGGTATAAACAACGGATGCATTGGGTTAGGTTAAAGTGGTAGAATAGAGGTACTTAAGGAAAGAGAACAATTAGGTTAACAGATGCAACAAAGGAAGCCACTAGCTAAACACAGCTAGGTTACAATAAAAATGATGAAAAAAGTTAGAAACGAAGGAGTATATTAGGTTAGGTTAGGTTAGGTTATAAGGGGTGAAATAGTAAAGCATAGGGGGAAGACTTGGGTTATGTTAGGCTAGGTTAGGTTAGATTAGGTTAGCTCATTATATATTGGAAATTATTACGCTGAGGAGTAGGACTTGGGATAGTTTAAAGTGTTAGAAGCATCGATTTTATATGAGGGGTAAACGTTTGAAATGGTTAAAAACGTCATGAACTACGGCAAGTCAAATACAGCTAAGTCTAGTAAGTACATCCAAAAGAGAGTAAATACAGCCCAAGAAGCCTATAAATACAGCAAAAGCCAGAAAATACGCCCTAAAAGCCTCTGAATACACTTCAAAGCCTGTAAATGCGTCTTAAAATCCTCTATAAACAGCAAAAAATCTCGAAGTGCACAAAACCACCCTGAATACGCATCAAAATTTTCTAAATACGCCAGAAAGCCAGTAAATACGTCGCAAAAGCCTCTAAATTCACAGAAAACTCTAAATACAGCAATAGGCCCTCAAATACTTCTCCAAATCTCCTACATCACCACAAGTTCTCCAAATTTCCTAGATCACCCCAAGATGCCTCTAAATGTATCTCAAGCAACTAAGTATGTCCCAAGAGTCTCCAAATACATTCCAAGAAGTACCTAAATGCACCCTAAAGCCTCTAAATACCCCCTCAAGCCGTTATATACATTTCAAAGGCCTGTAAATACGCACCAAGAAGCCCCTAAATACATTATAAGGCTCCTAGAGAGGCCCTGAACGCCTCTAAATACAGTAAAAGCCAGTAAATACGTCCCAAAAGCCGCTAAATACACCACGAGAAGCCTCAATAGACACCCCAGTATCCCGAAGCAGAAAACAAATAAACTGAATAGGACAATAAATGCTTTAAATACATAGATTGCGTACGGCCGCCATCTTGCTCTTTTGGGTCTGTTCTGGAACCGCTAATTTTAAACTACTCCTGTAGTCATTTCTCTCGTTCGGTCGTTGGAACATTTCTTTTCCCATCAGAACTGATTGAACTTGTCTTTTCACTCCAGAGGATTTAGAGATAGGCACCAGTGGTCCATGCTGCATGTATCTTAGCAAGCTATAGTCTTATTCTATTATATAGTTCCATATTCTAAAACAAGTTTCTTACAGGATCGACTACATTAAGATTAAACGATTGTACTTTTTATCGGGATATCGCATTTTGCACAAGTTAATTTAAGACCAGCCCCTTCTTTTAGAGTTGTTTTCTTGGGCTGTGCATTAAGGAATTCTCTCCCATCGTCCGCCTTTTCTGAAATCGACACCACTCACTAATGGTTAGGAGACACCAAGCTCCTTTGCAACTATAGATTGAATGCGTCTTTTAGATATTATTTAAGGTAGTTTGTCCTAAGTTAGTTAAATATTCCTTAATCTTGAGAGTTCTTATGACTAAACAGTAGTATAAGAATCACTTGAATTAGCATTCCTTTATGTATTTCAGTGAATTTTCTTCTATAAAAGGATATTACCTGCTAAATGACATGTTTTTTTTTTTTTGTCTCTCAACACTCACTAGAGTAACTATGGAGAGATAAAGTAATCTACTGCATGAGCCCTGGTTCAATTCAGTCTTTAGGTACATTGCCACATAATAACGCTATTATTTTAACGCTATTGTACATCTTGCTGGTGAAGTAAAAATTGAACAAATAAGAATTTTATTAGTTACAAAACTCATGATGAATTTCAGCCTGTGGATAAACTCTTTTTCAGTAAGTTTTAATCTGAATAACAGCAGACAGCCAAGTGTAACTACGTATGATGGTCAATATCAATGAATTTAATGAATTATGCATTAAACGACTTGTTAGCCTTAGGCATATACATCTACAAAAGCTCTATCAGATGGCACGTTGTACTTGGAAAATATAAACATGCAATACTTATTACATATATGTGAAAGGGCTTAAGCTAAGATAAAGGAAGCTATTCGCATAAATTATGTATTTAATAGCGTATATATTATTCTTTTAAGAAGTCTTTACCTATCTGTTATGGTTTCATAGTTATACACAATCAATCAAATGAAAATGAAACTGTTTTGCATTAAAATTATTTTTCATTGAAGCGTAAACATTACTCTTTGGTGTTAGTATGTGGTATATGGCTGCAGTTTTATTAGTAACTGAATGGATGTTATTCGCAGGCTATGAACCTAACACTTCACTAAGAAATCCTGTTTGAGTTTTCGTATGCAGTATGCATTTCTGCGATTACAGGAAATGATCATGAATGAGATGAACAGTACCGCTACATTGAACAAAAACTTGCACATCAAAGATAATTTAATAGATCGTAAATGTTAAGGTGAAGAGGTGAAAAAGTGCTAAAATTGAACGTTCCTTAACGGAAACGGGCGTGGCAAGAAGTAACTTGCAACAAAATAAAATTTGCACATAAATAAGAAATCTGAGATGCAACGATATCACTTACATGCCTTCGTCAGGCACCCTTCCAGGCTTTGGAATGTTTAACTGTTCTAAATTTTCGTATCTGTATTGGCCCACTAGTATGGCCATACTTACTGTCATTCTAATTTTTATTAAGAGGAAATAGAATATTATCTACGGTTGTATAAGTGATTCGAGGCATACATAACTGTAGGAGAACAAATATATTTACAAATGTCGATATTTTAAGGCTATAAATTGATTTGATAGTGTATTACGTCAACCGTATAATAGTCAGAACTTCCGCTACTTTGTTTCAAAGGTCACTCAGTTTAACACTAATGACCAATCTTTTATATAACCTAGAGAAGTTCTAAGGTATTTGGTATTTATTGGTAAAGTAGCCATTACAAATTCAGTGCAATAAAATTTAACATAGAAAATGCTGTATTATACTCCCAGTTTATACCGAAATTAAAGGATTGCCATAAGTAAGGAATCATGATGGATATCAAGGGAATGTATATTTGTGTGGAACGCGTGCAGGTGCAGTTGAGTCGAATAGCAGTTGGGGTTGAATAGTTGTTTTAACAAAAGAAACATAAACAGTGTCCTTAGCAGAGTTCTAAAGGGTAGCACTCGACTGTTTGAATAGGCATTCTTTAGAGCCTTAATAATGGCATGACAAAACAGTCACAAAGGGAATCTTTGGTTGAATAAAGAGGGCTTCCAGAAAGTGAAAGTCACACATACACCCACGCGCAGCTGTGGACAGCAGTCTTCGGCGTGAGGCCGAATAGAGCAGTCCTCTTCTTCTGTCTTGGTCGAGGGCAGACCAGAAGTGATGAGAGAAAATATTTGTCGGTTTATACGTAACGAATTAAGTATTATCGAGTAATAAGCATTCCGCCTACAGTAACTCTAAACAGTGATATATTGGTAACTCTTGATCGGCAACTTCGAGTTTGATGTTCTGATAAAAAGAAACAAGTCATTAAACCAGTTTGAAACGGGCATTCCAGTGTCATTAAAACTATCCTTCTCATACATATCCACGCATACCCTGAGATAAACCTCAGGGCTTTACCCTGAGCTAAACACGATTTGCTTCAAACTGTGGCGGAAAGTGGAATCGTGCGCCACCCAAATTATATTTACATCAAACTGTCGCCCCACCGTGGAACTCTTTGTTCACCAATATTTGCTGCTTCACTGTACAAAAACATGAAATTGCTGACCTTAAGATTTACTTACTGACTCAGGTCCCCTGGCTATAAGTCTTTGGTTTTCCTGAATAGCTTGGGTTCTTTCTTCTTCACCTTTTCTTCTTTGATCCTCAACCAATTTTCTCTTATCTTATATAAGAAATCTCCTATGCATCTATTTTTCTTTTCTCCCATCCCCGTTAGTATGCGTACCGCCAATATCTCTTTACTTACACTGTCCCATTTCTTATCCCATATTTTTCTTCTGTAATTTGTTAGCTCCTTACATTCTATCAGGTAATGAACAGTGCTTTCTTCACCTCCACAAAATTCACATATACCTACATCATTACTTCTCAACCCTTTAAGTATAATATTCCTACTCTCATCCATGCTATGCCTTCTCTTCCAGTTTTGCCCATTTTTCCGGGCATGTCTTCAATTAATGTTCTTAAGGAATACATTTGAACCGAAATAAGTAACATTGGCGAGGATACTCTCCGTAAAACTTACGAGAATGTGATTAGACTAGTACAAACAAGTATAGATGCTGATGGAGGACACCTACAACTTTTTCTCTGAGATGTAAAAAGTGTAATGTAATCTCCCAATCGTGCATTATATTCTTCCAAAGTTGCACGTGTGTCCTATTATTGGTTCAAAAGTTATGGCCTATTGAAATGGTTCAGATTTATATGGATCGCACTATACTTCCTGTCCAGTTTTCTTTTACTTTTATTAGAAACCAGTTTCCTTCTTATTTGTTTTTTTTCTGTTTGATTGTTAACTTTATCAATGTAACTAAATTCCAATCATTTGTTTCACATTTTTCCCACATTTTTTCCTCTATTTTTTAAAATCTTGAGATTTAGTTAATATTATAACCTTTCTACAAAGAACGTGCATATTCCTTTATCATTTCTTCTTGAACCATCAACAAAGTTCTCATTTTAATCCAAACTAAACCTTCTTTTTCTCTCTACACAGGTTCTTGTACTTATTTATGCCCAATTCCCTTTTTATTTTCCTGTAATATGTCAAACATTTTTATTTTGTATACTTCCTCATACTGCCAGCGTTTCTCACTTTTTCCCAAAACCTGGATCATGGAGTAAACAATAAAATGAGCTTCTATAAGAATAGTTTGTGTAAGAAATATACAATAAACGACATAAATGTTGAAAATTATTGTAGGTAAAGAAGCAGTTGATACTACTTGTATATGGTGCAAAACAGTAGATGAAATGGTAAATCATCCCTTGTTTGATATCAGCCACTTGTGAGTCCATGGACTAGGCATTTTAATCAAAACTTTGTGCAAATGCACGAACTTATTGAGTTCTCATTAAGAAGACTAGCCTTGTTTATAACGGACAGACATTCTGAGAGACTAGAAAAAAGTGGGCGCATGTTTAGCCCACCCCTTCTAAACCTAAGTCATGTGCACGCAAACACCTTAGATTGTTGTTACTAAACCTTTTCTGCATAAAGCGCTTCAAACGCACATAATATCGATTTACTAGCAGAGAGTGCGAAGAATCCCTGAGGTCATAAGATGCCTATAGAAAAGGAAGATAGATTTCAAACGTTTTCTTCCACGCTCGCTGAGAAAGAGGTAGAATAACTTAACACGTTAACGTTGTGTGTAGCGGAGTAAAGGTCATTCATGAGCGGAATACTTGTGCTCAGAGGATTCCCTCCAGGAACAGCGGCCTCAAACCTTCCAAGCATCTCTCATCGGCTAGGTAACGAGGAAGTTATCTGTCTTAAGAAGTGGTTTGACATTCAAAGTGCTGCAATAAAAGCATTACTGCACTTTGTTGCTTTGAACAGCACTGTTAGTGGTATTTCACAAATAAGTATCCTGCATAGCATTTCAGGTTAAATGTCTGTTGAAACAAAATGCACTTTATTGAAGTTACTGTCACCCAGTTCTTTATTAAGAAGAGAGGGTTAGTCATTCATGGACATAGGAATTCTGTGCTCTAATAATCCCTTTAATGTACAAGATGATTCAAAAGTTTGTGCACAAACTATACTGAACGCCAATCTAGAAAGTGATTGACATTTCGTACGGAGAGAGAGGCGACGTTGCCGCTTATTGCTGCCACGTGGAGAGCGCGAAAGCATTACGCGTGCGAAGGTGATTAGTTGCAAATGCAATGGGTATTTATTATTATTATTATTATTATTATTATTATTATTATTATTATTATTATTATTATTATTATTATTATTATTATTATCATTATTATTATTATTATTATTATTATTATTATTATTATTATTATTATTATTATTATTATTATTATTATTATTATTATTATTATTATTATTATTATTATTATTATTATTATTATTATTATTATTATCATTATCATTATCATTATCATTATCATTATCATTATCATTATCATTATCATTATCATTATCATTATCATTATCATTATCATTATCATTATCATTATCATTATCATTATCATTATCATTATCATTATCATTATCATTATCATTATCATTATCATTATCATTATCATTATCATTATCATTATCATTATCATTATCATTATCATTATCATTATCATTATCATTATCATTATCATCATCATCATTATCATTATCATTATCATTATTATTATTATTATTATTATTATTATTATTATTATTATTATTATTATTATTATTATTATTATTATTATTTATTATTATTATTATTTATTATTATTATTATTTATTATTATTATTATTATTTATTATTATTATTATTTATTATTATTATTATTATTTATTATTATTATTATTTATTATTATTATTATTTATTATTATTATTATTATTTATTATTATTATTATTATTATTTATTATTATTACTATTATTATTATTATTATTATTATTTATTATTATTACTATTATTATTATTACTATTATTATTATTATTATTATTATTATTATTATTATTATTATTATTATTATTATTATTATTATTATTATTATTATTATTATTATTATTATTATTATTATTATTATTATTATTATTATTATTATTATTATTATTATTATTATTATTATTATTATTATTATTATTATTATTATTATTATTATTATTATTATTATTATTATTATTATTATTATTATTATTATTATTATTATTGTTATTATTAATTATTTATAATACTATACACAAAGACAATAGTAAAGTCGTGGATCAACATGCAAGAACATATCAATGTAAAGATCATCGTAACAAAAAGAGGGATACCTGTGACATTTTGATGCTTATTGAAGTGGGGAAATGCCGCTTACATAATTTTTCCCGGGAGTTTCTAAATTATACACCAATATTTCTTCATTAAAATACTTTACTTTCCCAATCTTAACCTTAATGCCCTTACTGATACCTACGCACGTGAAGTCCTATCAAGTACCTTAGAGAGTGGAATACTAGAATCCCCTTTCAATTTCTCCTCATCGAAGTATTCTCTCACAGAGCATATTATTTCCCGTGAATGTCCTTTAATTGGAATACCTTCACCAAATATAGTTTTATTTAGTTCCCGAGCACGTTCAGGTTTTCGCTTGTCACTATATTTAGACATAATTAAACATTCATTAAACACAAATGTAAATGATCACAACACGCACTCAGATACACGGTCTCAGGCACACGTAAACCAAGGCAAATTGCCACAAATAAAATGCAAAGTAACTTGCCATTACAGGATCTCTAACTGTTGCATACGTGAGGGCATTCTGGTTATGCAGCGTTATCAGAAGAGAAAAAAAAAACACCAAGGTATTATGATTGCTGCAGCGTTTGCGTAACTCGCTCGCTCACAAGTCATGCTAAGCACGTGTTAGAATATCGGCAACCAAGGTTTAGCGTCTAACGTTGTCATGGCAAAGTCTCGACTTTAATTGGTCAATTTAATCGTTACTATGACAACCGTTATGACGTACTCATCCCCTCCCGTTTATTTACAGCGTTTTTCCATGTGGTTTCTAACTGTCAATCACATTCTAGTTTGGCGACCAGTATAGTTATCAAACATGTGGCATTTTCCAAACTCACTATGAAAGTTTGGAGTGACATCCCTCCATTCAGATATTTGTAGCAAGATTTGGCGAACGTAAGATCTCTACTTTAGGTACTGAAATTGAAGGCTAGACAATATTCGTCCTGGAAGACATGCTTTAACGGGGGACATTGAATATTCCTAAGCTTGCTCCCTACATTGCAGATTATTATGCCGACAAACTAACAAAGTAAATGCAGTCCACGTAATAAGCACCGGATACAATGGAAGCGTGTTGTTAATTCACACAGTTTCGGTAGATTTGTTTTACGATGACGTTAAACATTATGCTATCTGAAATAGTCGTAAAACAGTTATAGATAATAAATAATTATTTACAGCACAAGTGTTAAAGGCTAGCTTTTATTCTGTGAATAAGTATATAACAAGTAGAGAAATATAGTAGAAAGCTGAGAGTTGTACACACCTAGAATAAAAGATAATACATTTTAAGATGTGTTTCAAGCACTAAATTGTAACTAACGGATTTTTCTATATTTTCTGGCATCTTCTCGGTGTATTTTGTAGGTCCTTTAAGCCAGCACGATTACTAGGGCTATTTAATAAAGAATGATCATAATTTTTTACGGTAATTATTTTTCGCTCTAAAATTCAATCTTATTATATTCTGTTAGCTTAAGGTGTAACACGCCGTAGTAGTTTCATTGTTGGTACTCCCGGTTCCCGCCTGTCAGAACCAGGTAGGTTCAGACATGTTCAGTATCGCCTACCGCTGCAATGGAGGTAACATGCAGTTAAAGTTGATGTTAGAGGAAGATCAGGAGTTTCTTTCAAACATAATCACTGCTGATGAGACTTGGCTACATCATTTTGATCCTGAGAGCAAACAGCAAAACTCAGTGTGGAAATCTCCTTCATCTCCAACCCCCAAAAGAGCAAAAGTGGTTGCTTCTGCTGGGAAAGTTATGGTCATCTCATTCTTTGATATTCATGGTATGGTTTATCAGCATGTTGTATCTGCACACACATCAGTAACTGGACAATACTACAGGGATGTTCTGAAAACATTGCAAGTCCATATCAGGCGCAAAAGACCACATTTCTGTGAAGTAGGCTGGATGCTGAATCGCATATTGCCAATGTTGCTGAATATCTTGCAAAGTTCAACGTGAAGTACAGCCCTCACCCTTCCTATAGCCCGGATTTAGCCCCATGTGACATTTTTCTATTCACTAACTTGTAGAAACGCCTTTGTGGGAGGCATTATCCATCACCAGAAGCAGTGGTGAAGGCTGCGGAGGCGATTTTGAAGGATCTCTCAAAAAATGGTTTCCAGCATGTCTTTGAAGACTGACAGAAACGCTGGGACAAGTGCATCGCATTCAGGGGAGACTATTTTGAGAAGGACCATCAAAATTATGAGGATGAGTAAAGGTACGTTGTCAAAAACAATTGTGATCATTCTTTATTGAACAACCCTCGTAATAATATTTGTTTTTGGATTTACTGAGTAAGAATAGAATTATTAGTTCCATACTAGTTTTAGTTACTTTTAGTTCCAACGAATATGTTTAGAATATGTAATTCACACAAGGTCTCGGTACATAAGAATTAAAACAAGTGATCAAACTGTGGAAACCCATATTAATAGTTTAATCATCTTGAAAATAATAACAATAATACTAAACAGTTATCACGATAACAACTGCGAAGCTGCTACTAAAGCCTATCATCTAATTACATTTTTATACTTCAAAGACTGAACAATTTCTTAAATTCCTATGTGAAATATTTTGTAGTTTTTGTAATATTTATTAATCTTTTGTGGTTTATGAGATATTAAAAGATCTGGAAATAATAACAGCAAAACACCTTTATACCTGTAACAATATATATTCTGCAAAAGACTACTAAAATTGGAAACATGGCAACCGAAAATTTCTAAATCCAAAATTTAAAACTAAACTAAGAACTGAGAGTGTTAATTTCTCACTCGGTTGACTGAGGTCCCCTTGTACCGCTGCTCTCTTGTAAAGGTTTTATTTGTATTCTTCTCGCACACAGTCCATCTTGTAAAGCAAGGCTACCGCTGGAAACTGGCCAACATTAGTCACTCTTCAAAGAATGAAACAATGCCTTGTTTAAGTACAACTTTCCCTCTCTTTTTTACGCTCGAACTTCATTCAAAACTGTCTGTAAAAGAACTGTCATTCATGGAATATACTCCAGTCAAGGTTTTAAAGAGTTCCCATTTGAGTTCAGATTTCTAAAGATAAGACGCAAAATAGTGTTAGTATATGCACACATGAAGTTAAGTGATAAATGAGAGTTTCATGGTTAATATTTTTCCTAACATGCAAGAAGAATGCTCGGGTTGTTCTTGGGAAGCAAGCCAGGTGAAAAGACGATTAGAACCATCGCTAACAGAATAAACGAACTGCAAAGTCAGAGAATAGAAAAATGTCACATGGGGCTAAATCCAGACTATAAGGAGGGTGAGGAATGCACTTCACGTTGATTTTTGCAAGATATTCAGCAACATTGGCAATATGCGATTCAGCATCCAGCCTGCTTCACAGAAATGTGGTATTTTGCGCCTGATATGGACTTGCAATGTTTTCAGGACATCCCTGTGGTATTGTCCAGTTAGTGATGTATGTGCAGATACAACATGATAAATCATACCATGAATATCAAAGAATGAGATAACCATAACTTTCCCAGCAGAAGCAACCACTTTTGGTTTTTGGGGGGTTGGGATGAAGGAGATTTCCACAATCATCTTTGCTGTTTGCTCTCAGGATCAAAATGAGGTAGCCAAGTTTCATCAGCAGCGATTACGTTTGAAAGAAACTCTGGATCTTCCTCTAACATCAACTTAAACTTCATGTTACCTCCATTGCAGCGGTAGGCGATACTGAATATGTCTGAACTTACCTGGTTCTCACAGACGGCAACCAGGAGTACCAATAATAAAACTGCTACGGCGTGTTTGTTTCACATTATGCTAATAGAATATAATAAGATTGAATTTTAGTGCGAAAAATTATGACCGTAAAAATTGTGATTATTCTTTATTGAACAACCTTCGTATATGCTTATACTCTAGGAAGATGGAATACAACACCTATTATAGCTGTTTATCTGAAGTTTGTTATTAATACATGCAAAAAATAATGCGATGCATTTTCTACCCACTATCGAATTAAATATCGAGATTTCAACGAAAGTACATCTCCTGAGACTTCTTGAAAAAAAAATCGAAATTTGTGTATTTGATGTATGTGATGCATTCTATGTGAATATCCTCAGAAGGCCTGTATGCTACCTTTATAATGATTTCGAATAACTTGGATTCGTAAGATACAAACACTTAAAGTTGGAGGACGTTAATTGAAAAAGAAATCTTACTACCCAAAAATATACATCTCTTAAAATTTCGTGTCAAATACATCTTTATATATGTATGGAGTAAACCGTTTCGGAAATATTTCTTACTTTTTATTTAAATTCTCTAATTCTTATACTTTTTCCATATTGGAAGTCATTATTCACTTTTTTTAACTCTTGGCCATACAAAGAGAATGGAACTTCTAAGACATCACTTACCCACAATTACTTTAAGAGTTTAGTTTTGCTTAAAGATTACTGCATTCCCATATTCCCTTGCACCAGTTAAAAGATTCGAAATAAGATAAGTAATCTTCTTGATGTCTACATAAAGTAGATAGGTAAACATTGGAAGAATAGTTTGAGTACAGAGAAAGCCACTTAAGTGTACTGAATTAGACCTTTATCTAATGAAAGTTACAGGTACGAAAAGATTTGACTCCATGAACAAAAACAGTGAAAGTTGTTTGATGTAAATAACAATAATGCGGCAACGACAATTTTATTGTAATGGAAACAAAAGAGTTATTATGTATTAAATTGATGGTGACAATAAAATTGTTCTGGTTACTGTAATATACATTTTCCGCTCTCGAGGAGAGGAACAAAAGAGTAACGATTGTCACTTTCTTGTTTCATGCTTTGGCGACACTGAAAGCCAGTAATTTCACTTATCTTCTGCAATGTGGGGAAAGTAAGTATAAGAGGAAATGCATTACATTTTCCCTTACAGTAATTTATAAATAGATAATGGAGAAAACTCGAAATAGCTGTAATTTCCTAGAAATAACGAAGATGTTTGAGTCTGATAGCTTTTGCAGCGCTGTTAAACACATTTACGAGGCTGGTGTAAGTGAGATTGCAAATGACAGCGGAATTTTCCCTGAGAGTAATGCTATTGGCTTATATTAACGCTTCTTCTGAACGAACCGTTCCTAAAGTACGTTTATTAAGTAGCAAAATTCGCAAAACTTGTACCTAGATAGAGCAAAAAGGCTCAATCTGGTATTCCAGCTTGTAAAAGAATGCGGTAGGTTCGAAAACTTCTAAGTCAACTGCAGCATTTGCTGCTCTAGCAGTTCAGTATTTAGTTGATAAAAATTTTATGCGAGGAGATTGAGAAACACGAGTTATAATTTTGTCAAAAGTTTTGTGAGGTGTAACCTCCTTTAACCGCTTAGGTCATATTAGACGACTGAAATGGGTGAAATTATGCACAACTGGTGCCGACGTCCACAGAGCTTAGATTTATCCAAAATTTATCTTTCAGGATACGGGAAAATCTGGAAAGCCTTTAGCCAAGTAACCTCTAGTTGAGATTAGAACTTGAGACCTCTTGAATATTAGGCCCAGAGGTAGTCTGAAGCGGTTGTGCGAAGGTAATAACGGTGTAATGGTGGTTGTCCCTAATCTCTGCAGCATTTGTAGCCGAATTCTACTGGTCATTTTGCGATGATACAGATTTTATGATGCATCACGTCGTTAAGTTATTTGTAGCTCCGGTTTACATGAGATCTTCTCTTGATCGTGGTATACTGGATTATGGAACTTAATGTTAGCGAAATATAATAAAAAATGTTGAATGTTCTTCTTTAATTTAAATCCGAAACTCAATTTAGATAAGATTTTTATTTTGAGATAGTATATCCACACAATTGACAATACTTTCACTACGTTGAGGAACAATTTGAACGCAGTTCAAATTCTCTGGTTTTCAACCAGACTTTTGCTAACATGCAATAAATGCAGCACTTCTACAAACGCATCTGTCCACTTTTAGATCACGACGCAAAAGACATTAGTTTTCGGACATCTATCTTTCACTATATCGAAGCTTCAACTCATGTTTATGAATAATTATAACTACTCTAATTCTCAGGTTTACTATATGCTTTTTGCTAAATATATGCAGCATTCTGCACGCGCGTCACACTCGCGTCTGCTCACTTTGCGGTCGCCATGCAAAAGACGCTAACTCCTTCTCGTTTATTGTATTTTACCTTATCATCACGGTAACTAATTATTGTAGTCCACATCACTTTTCTCTGTGGCCAACACATTAATTTTTAATTACATAATTTTCTGTGATTTTCCAAATATAAAGTTCTAAAAACAATTTTCTTTTATGATTTTATCTTTCTATTCAATTTATCATATGTACCATTTATCTAGATTGGATATTAACGTTCATCTTCACATGTTTGTGACCTACTCTATTCAGTCATGGCCACTTATAACTCATACCAATTCAAAACAAAATTCTCATCATTTTAAATACACCAATATGAATCATAAATGAATGAACCCAATATCGCTCTGGGACTTGGCATATTAACATCTGTATCAGGTCTTCAACATGTAAGTGCTATAAGTGTAAGTGCGTTATGTGCTATCACAACATTTGTTTACAGGCATGATAATTTAGAGCGTACTTCTATAATAGAATACTGACCGTACATGTACTTATATTTAAAGTTGGCACCCCTGTTGTGAAGACATGTTTAGTCTGCTGTCAGCGAACAATCTCTCTTTCTTTGCAGAGTATTAATAAACTGTCCTTCCCATACGATACCCGTGCTTCTGTGAATATTTTTATAATGCAGGTTATTCTTGTTACACATTTGCCATGACAATTAAGGTTGACTGAAGTAAATTTGAAAAACTTGCGTTTGTATATATAATGGTGTTATATAGCGATAGGTCCTTGATACTGGATACTCACGGTACTTGCATATATTGACAGCTAACGATACTTCAGAAAATTTTCTTGGTGCTTTTTCGATACTTCGGTGAAATTCGGCAATTTTTAATTGTATATTAAAATCACAGAATATTATTACCGCAGTAAACCATTGCAAAGCCCGAAAAATTTCCAGAAATAAGGATTCATTGCTAGTTACCAGTTCCCAAGAAATCACTGCATATCTCAACGACGATTTTTCACCTCTTTCTAGTCCACTGGGTTACCGGAAAATAAATTTAACGTTTCCAGAACTAAAAGAAATAGCTGCTAAAATAATTATGTATTTGTAATCCAATAATAAAAGCAGCATTCGAAGCGATAAAACAGAATTTATTTACTTATGTGTATGAAGTGGCATTACTAGAGTTGGGAAATACAAAAAGGAGGGGAATAATAGTAGAGAGAATACTGAAATTCTGGTATAAGTGTGTTAAAGGGCAGAAAGGGCAGTTACTGAATCTGTGCATGAAGCAACAGAAAATCATTAAAAACACAAATAGTTCGTGGTCAGATTCGGAAAGAACGGTATCGGATGTAGGCATGGGAGATTTATGGAGAGCAGAGGAGTCCATCATAGCGGTTTTTGGAAGGAAGTGAGAACCAGTGTACAAGACATAGATAGGCACGTGATATGGGAAAGTATAAAAGAAAAGAATTCTTTGAAATCTTGTAAGCAATTAAAGGCATAATTGGTTAGAGAAAAATGTATAGATCAATGTGACAAAACTGGAAGAGAAGGCATAGCATGGATGAGAGTAGGAATAATATATCTAAAAGGGTTGAGAAGTAATGAGGTAGGGATATGTGAATTTTGTGGAGAAGAAGAGAGCACTGTTCATTACCTGGTAGAATGTAAGGAGTTAACAAATTGCAGGAGAAAAATATGGGATAAGAAATGGGACAGTGTGAGCAAAGAGGTAGTGGTGTTACGTATGTCAACGTGGATGAGTGAAAAGAAAAATAGATGCATAGAAGAATTCTTATATAAGTTAAGATAAAAGTGAATTAAGTTAAAAAAAGTGAAGGTCAAGAAAAAATGACACCAAGCTGCTCAGGAAACCAAAGGCTTATAGTCAGGGGACCTGAGTCAGCCAGTAAATTTTGGGTCAGCAATTTATAATAAGTGCATATTCGATGTTATGTTAAAGTCACTGTAGTGAAATTGTAATGAAAACTGTACAAATATATATCCAATAAACATTTGTTCCGTACGTATGTGTGTGCATATAAAGTCACTGATGTGCCTGAAAATATCTGAATATGAAAGTGCAAGAGTAAACCTCGTTATTATTCTTATTCCTGAAGTTACTTTCTACGTGTCCAAGCAAAGCTGAGACCCACGTGCAAGCAAACCGGATCCCGGAACCATATGCCTCAACAGCTTTGGTGATGTTACTTTTGGAGGCTTTCACCGCCTGTCATACCTTGTTTGTGTCTCTATATCTTGCAAGTGTAATTATCCTGCATATTGTCTTCTGAAAACGAAAGTGACAGATACTTCACACTTTCTCTCATTGTCACAAAAATTCCTTATCATTAACGATAGAGAAATTTGTCACTCTTCACGTACGACGAGGCACTTTCAGTACATTCATTACCAAAGCAGTTGTGTGTAGCATGAAGCTATCTTTTACTCCTTTGTGACACTGATATGCATCTTTGTAGTGACGATGTATGTTGTACAGCACGTCCAAAACGAAACTGGGCGTCTACAAAGATGAGAATCTCTCTGTTGCAGAAGCTTATTTTATGAGGATGTAAAAAAGATCTGTTTAAGGATCCCTAATTCAAGCACAACAAATAAGCTCTTTTATAGCTACAGTATAAACAAAAATTTCATTTTTATCTTCTCTACTGTGTAAGGGAATTATTTTACCCCATACAAAATTCCGATGTGTGAAATTACAAATTTTCCAGAACTTATTGTTTGCGAACACGTGAACATAAAAGAAGCATTTAGAGAAAAGTTTGTATGTAAAGTGTACTTCGTCTTTCTGACTGTCTGATTATCTGTCTATATGTGAACAGCTTTACACAAAGACGAACATTTAATTAAAAACCGAACTTGAATTTAAGATATTTTTATGACAAATTCCTTTATTTTATTGGAATAGTCTGTGAAGTCATTTGATTCCGAGAGGCTTCTGTATAACTGCTAATTCTTACTACGCACAAATCATTTTTGAATTATGCATTGTTATTTAAAAATATATAATTTATTTGTTAACTATTTTGTGAGTTGCGAAGATGTTATCAGCACCACTGCAGTGCCAGAATTTCGTTCCGCAGGAGTTATATTTTACATATCAGTAAATCTGATATTGTTCTCTCGCTTTTAGGCACACTTAAATCATCGGTCTAGGTAGGTTCGAACTCTCGACCTTGGAATCAACATACTGAGTCAATCAGCCTGATTACTTCTCGTTAGTTTCAATTTTAAAATAATTATATTTTTCTCAAAATGCACTTCTTTTTTCTTATCTCTTGCACATCTAAAGAGAAAGTAATTTCAAAGCCAATATAGCCAACATATTTTAAAAGATTTGACTTGTACTACCAACTTCTCGTAGCAGTTAAAAGAATACGAGGAATAATGTATGTCTGCTAATGTTTATCTCGATAAACATGGTGTACATAGAAGAAATGGTGTAGTAAAAGAATAGTTTATAGAAGAATAGACAGTCATATAAATGCAGCGTAAAGGACGTTTAATTTTGTGCAGCTGAAAATTATAGTCATGAATTCCGATTAAACACGTCAAAATTTGTTGGCAGAAGGAACCTTTGTATATGTTTAAAAGTTCCCACAGTCTATGCTACACATCTATTTAAAATATCCACCAAACTATGTTTAAAGTTTAAATTCTCCCTTTTGTTTACATGAATAGCAGTCTCTTGTGCAATAGATTCGCTTTAAGGGCTATAAAACTAGAGTGGTATTATAGTACCTTTTTTGAAATGTCTGTTACTATTTGACATCAACTGAAGTTACACATACATTTTACAATAACTTGCATAAGCACGATACATTTGTTTATCGGAATGATCATTCTATTTTAGGGCGTATGAAATCATAATATCTACATAGAAATAACTTTGAAACGATTTCTTTTCTAACTAAACATATTTTTTCTAACTTTTTGATTCTACCACTTAATGAAATAAAACAGTGCAATAGTTTTAGATCCTCATAAAGAAGTGTTCAAACCAGCATCACCAGTACGGATACATTTATCAAACAACTGTTGCAAATTCTGAATGTGCTGAAGTATCCCTGGAGAAGGTGCTAGAGAAATAATGAAGTATTTGATATCAAAAGACGGATAGTAATTCCGCACTTCTAGAAAAAATTACACTATTGTTGAACCAGATACATCGTACAATTCACTTTGATGTCAAATAGTTTATCATGCAGTATTCATAAATGGAGTTGTAGGAGTGACTGCAACGATAGAATCTGAGTCTTTATACAAACAATCAGTGTAGATACTCTTGATATTTTTTCTGTGTTTGAGAGAAGCTTGTTCTAGAAGATTTTATACTCTATTTGGCTATATCATCATACTTCCCTGTAGACGCCTTCTACATGTGAATTATCATACAGAAAATAAGAAAAGAAGAGATATATTCTTTCCGTAAAAGTAACTTTCTGAAGTACACAATTTTTAGGCAAAATGGAGGGAAATTACAGATCCAAGAATTGTTGATCATCAAAGAAACTAAAAATGAAATTGAAATATCCAGTTTCACTCTTTGTTTTTCCTTGTCCCCTGCAAATTTTATTCTGTTACATTTAAACAAGTATTTGAAAGCTTTGTACTGTCTGTAAGATTGTGATCGATTCTGACTGATAGGATTAGTCTCCATTATCGTGGAGTAGATGCAGCTATAAGCCTAATATATCTAGCCCATGATTAGTGTATCTACTGTATTTATAACCTGGGTATTATGTGTCACTCAGCAAAAACGTATAAGCAACTTCTAGCCTAACAAGACAGTCTCAAAAGAAAGTACCCAAAAATACGCATACCCTATTTACGAGGCAATCCAGTTCCCTAAGGTTCTTGGCTTTTGAAGTGTTCAGTTAGATGGACACGTGCAACCTGTGCACGCTTTGAGACTACCACCAATCTTGCATCATAAACATCCATGGATATATTAGTTAATTGATGGAAATTAATCATTTCTCCACACTAGCCGTATATAGGCTAAGATATTTGATGGATAGAGTCAACATGAAAAATTCACTGCCATAGCCGGGATTTGAACCACGGATCTTCTGGTTTCCGTCCAGCCGCACTACCATTGTGCTACTATGGCCAACGTGCCGACATGACATTAAATTCTCCATTTGACTCGTATATTTCCCCGGTAGACCACTAGGGGCTCTCGCATCCGAGATACACCGTTCGTGGCGACTTACTATTGTAAGTACTTAAGTCCCAGGCTTCATCATTTAACTCTTATTATTTTAGTTAATTGATGGAAATTAATCATTTCTCCACACTAGCCGTATATAGGCTAAGATATTTGATGGATAGAGTCAACATGAAAAATTCACTGCCATAGCCGGGATTTGAACCACGGATCTTCTGGTTTCCGTCCAGCCGCACTACCATTGTGCTACTATGGCCAACGTGCCGACATGACATTAAATTCTCCATTTGACTCGTATATTTCCCCGGTAGACCACTAGGGGCTCTCGCATCCGAGATACACCGTTCGTGGCGACTTACTATTGTAAGTACTTAAGTCCCAGGCTTCATCATTTAACTCTTATTATTTTAGTTAATTGATGGAAATTAATCATTTCTCCACACTAGCCGTATATAGGCTAAGATATTTGATGGATAGAGTCAACATGAAAAATTCACTGCCATAGCCGGGATTTGAACCACGGATCTTCTGGTTTCCGTCCAGCCGCACTACCATTGTGCTACTATGGCCAACGTGCCGACATGACATTAAATTCTCCATTTGACTCGTATATTTCCCCGGTAGACCACTAGGGGCTCTCGCATCCGAGATACACCGTTCGTGGCGACTTACTATTGTAAGTACTTAAGTCCCAGGCTTCATCATTTAACTCTTATTATTTTAGTTAATTGATGGAAATTAATCATTTCTCCACACTAGCCGTATATAGGCTAAGATATTTGATGGATAGAGTCAACATGAAAAATTCACTGCCATAGCCGGGATTTGAACCACGGATCTTCTGGTTTCCGTCCAGCCGCACTACCATTGTGCTACTATGGCCAACGTGCCGACATGACATTAAATTCTCCATTTGACTCGTATATTTCCCCGGTAGACCACTAGGGGCTCTCGCATCCGAGATACACCGTTCGTGGCGACTTACTATTGTAAGTACTTAAGTCCCAGGCTTCATCATTTAACTCTTATTATTTTAGTTAATTGATGGAAATTAATCATTTCTCCACACTAGCCGTATATAGGCTAAGATATTTGATGGATAGAGTCAACATGAAAAATTCACTGCCATAACCGGGATTTGAACCACGGATCTTCTGGTTTCCGTCCAGCCGCACTACCATTGTGCTACTATGGCCAACGTGCCGACATGACATTAAATTCTCCATTTGACTCGTATATTTCCCCGGTAGACCACTAGGGGCTCTCGCATCCGAGATACACCGTTCGTGGCGACTTACTATTGTAAGTACTTAAGTCCCAGGCTTCATCTACGAGTCAAATGGAGAATTTAATGTCATGTCGGCACGTTGGCCATAGTAGCACAATGGTAGTGCGGCTGGACGGAAACCAGAAGATCCGTGGTTCAAATCCCGGCTATGGCAGTGAATTTTTCATGTTGACTCTATCCATCAAATATCTTAGCCTATATACGGCTAGTGTGGAGAAATGATTAATTTCCATCAATTAACTAAAATAATAAGAGTTAAATGATGAAGCCTGGGACTTAAGTACTTACAATAGTAAGTCGCCACGAACGGTGTATCTCGGATGCGAGAGCCCCTAGTGGTCTACCGGGGAAATATACGAGTCAAATGGAGAATTTAATGTCATGTCGGCACGTTGGCCATAGTAGCACAATGGTAGTGCGGCTGGACGGAAACCAGAAGATCCGTGGTTCAAATCCCGGCTATGGCAGTGAATTTTTCATGTTGACTCTATCCATCAAATATCTTAGCCTATATACGGCTAGTGTGGAGAAATGATTAATTTCCATCAATTAACTAAAATAATAAGAGTTAAATGATGAAGCCTGGGACTTAAGTACTTACAATAGTAAGTCGCCACGAACGGTGTATCTCGGATGCGAGAGCCCCTAGTGGTCTACCGGGGAAATATACGAGTCAAATGGAGAATTTAATGTCATGTCGGCACGTTGGCCATAGTAGCACAATGGTAGTGCGGCTGGACGGAAACCAGAAGATCCGTGGTTCAAATCCCGGCTATGGCAGTGAATTTTTCATGTTGACTCTATCCATCCATGGATATATATTACGGGTCACTGCTGATTATTCAAGAAGACGTAAATGTCTGGTATGGGTACTATAATATATGTCCTTGGTTTTAGGAAGTAATTCCTGCCATGATGAAGCAGTCTATTTCCTTTCGTGATGGTGTAAATGTTAATAAACAAAGTTATTTACATTACTGTAATGAGAATCAGCCGTTTTGGGAACAGACCTGCCAGTCTACTTAATGCATAGCGATGTTTTCCTTTACAAGGTTAACTGGCATCATTACCATCCAATTTAGGAATACATCAGGCACACTTTATCTTACATAGGACTTCTCATTCATCATTAAATATCACGGTGGAAAAGCAGAACAGGCTTGGTTCAATGTGCATGTGGTAAAACAACTGACGAGCAGAAGTAGTCACACAGAAGTCATGGCTGCAATGGCGTCACTGAAATAACATTCTTTAATTCAAAATGTAATTAATGTTACTGCATAATGCATAGAGGAAAATTAATTAGACACAATTTTATGGCAGCCCTATTAATGTATATTTAATATGACTATGGTATAATAGTCATTTGTGATACAGGAGTTAAAAACAAGATTTTATCCTGCGAAGAAAACAAAATGCTTTGAACTTGTGCCCAAATGACCTTGTTGTCGACGGGCCCTAAAACACCACACACTCACTCACTCACTCACTCATTGAACTTGTGAGTCACTCCTCATCTTTTAGACTGTCGTCAACAAAGAGAATTGTAGGATATGAATTCTAATCGTTTTACCCATTTTATATCTGGCTATGGCAGTCACTTGTTTTGGTATTATTGGTGACAACATGATGAGTTAATAAAAGAAGCATTATGCACCAAGAAGGTCACGAACATAAGCTTTAATCCTGTCTAGTAACCTCGAGATATCCGTAAAAGAATGTAAAGTTTAGGAAATGACTTATTTGACCACAATATTGAAAATATTCATGTTTTGGCTTTACCCTTCAAATATGCTAACTGCACGTTTTCATTATAATAGTTTGTAAATTTCTAACCTTCAGCCCGCCTGCGGTGCCGTATGTAGCAAAAGCGGGCGTTAAACACTACACATTTCATTTTTTAACCTTCAACGTTGAAGAAACCTGTTATATGCTATTTCGTACTGTTTCCTTGACTTTTAGGCAGAAATTCTAATGTCACATTTTCTGCTGCTTATAAATTTTGCTCTGGTTCTTCAGTTAGTGTATTCAAATTATCTGCCATTACATTACATAGTTACATTTCATACAGACCTCTTGGATAACCTCACAACTGCCAGGAAATCAAAATTGGACTCTAAAGAGCTATAATGTTATCAGCCAACTGTATAATTTCTTATTTTAATTAATATTAATAATTAATATTAATTCATTAATTAATATTATCTTCTTTTACATTCGACCTTTTAAAAAGTTATTATCTACCTGATAATGTATTACCACTAAGAAGATTAAAACAGTGTAGTTTGATTCTCCTTTCTCATTTTAGCATTTGATGATATTCATCGAAGCACACCTGTGTGGTATTTTCCAGTCTGAATTTACCATATTAATTTACCATATAATTCACGAAGAGTTACTATATAAGCTTACAATCTCGTCAGAGTATGTACTATTCAAATTGAGTCAGTAGGAACCTAAGCAAAATATCAATGTGGCGGTTATTCAATGTTTCTAACTTTTAAAAAGCAACAATTATTTGGAATTATGAGAAGATTAATTTGTACGGAAATGAAAGTGTAAAATTAGGTTGGTCATGAGATGATGCAACGTGAGTGAAGTGTTATATAATATTGTCATTATTGGTAATTGTAAGAATGTGATTAAGTAATGTGGTGACTGGACCAGTAAAAGATAAGTTATTTGGTTGCTATAGCAACATAGAAAGAAGGGAGAGGAGATTAACTAAAAATTAGCCTTCTTCTGCATCAAAAATTCGTAGCAGTAAGACGTGTACTTGAGTCTCTCTGAGTGGGTGCAGGAATCATATTGTGTGTGTGTGTGTGTGTGTGTGTGTGTGTGTGTGTGTGTGTGTGTGTGTGTGTGTGTGTGTGTGTGTGTGCATTTAAGGTGCATTAATTAACGTGAGTGTAAGAGAGGAATAGTTTATCTATGCATCAATTGACGTTTGTTAAAGGATAACATTTAAATTTGTATCAAAATTTGATAAATTTACGGAATAATTAAATATACAACTTTGAAAAGAGAAGTGTATATTCATTCTAACAACAGTAAACATTTTCCCCCTACTCCGAGACCACGCCCAGAGGTGAGATCTCTTGCTTCAGTGATGCTGCCGAGGAACCTACAAGATTAGACTACTAGAAGTTCACAAAGGTGAGAAACAACTCATCACGTCATCCATTCCACACAATTTTGCAACCATCCCGTTACATCACTAAAATAAAAAAACTCCATGATGTTGGATTGGATGGTGGCCTAATATTGCTTCATTCTATCCAGTCATTTTATATAGCAATTAGACTGAAGCAGGGAAACCTAAGTGTATGGCGCTTAAGATAGGTCCAATGGTAGCGGCCTCAAAGTTAGCTAGATCATAAATTACAGCATCTCAGTAAAACTTTAAGCGGAAAACAAAAACTTGCGAGAAAATCCACCAATTAAAAACATTTTTCTTTCGCTTTGCAAGTCCACTTCAAAGTGTACGGTTCGGATCCCAATCGTGACAGTGATTTTTCGTCCCCATTATCCTTTGTTTCGAAATCGTGCTTGCGAAGCTCCTTATTTCTTGGTGTGAAGTAAACTAACGGAAAGGCAGCCTCCTTCTGCAGATAATATCGGAAAGACCTTAGCGAGAAACCGGTACCCTTGTGACCTTATGGAAATTAGACCTTTATCTTATAGATGATATCTTCTGTGTGTTCTTATCGAAACATTCTGCTCTAAAAGGCTAATAGCATTAAGATTGCGTTATAGTTATTAATGAAGTCATAGAGTGAGTTTGAGTTTGTGGTGTTTAAGGGCCCGTCGACAACAAGGTCATTTGGGCCCTGAAGTCATAGATGACTTCAGTAATGAAAGAAAGCAACCAATTCAGCAGCCACAATCTTGATTTGGACATTTTGTTGGGATAGATATTTTGAGATATTTCATTTATTTTCTGTAAAATTAAACAACGGAGTAAAGGTAATCAAGTCAAACCCTTTATTTATAATTATACTTCCATACACCGGAAATGGAAAATAACTATATGGAAATATAGGTATAGCATTATTCAGAAAGAGGTGTCCAAACAGCCACTACATAAATTTATCATATTTTTGCAATTGGTAATATGCCAACTACCACTACTTCTTCCTTTCCTCCATCCCTTATTGAGGCACACATAAGCAAGTGCATGAGTAGCATCATTTTCCTTAATTTTTTGTACTATAGTTTTTGAAGTACATTTCGTCTTAATATCTGTGAAATTTTGATAGCTCAGGGAGCAGGAATTTCATTCTGAAAGTATAAAAGGAATTTTATTCATACATGTTAACTTTTCTGACATAATTTAACAAAAATGACACTCTTTGGGAAGTGCATTTAAATGCTCAACAGAGAACAGAAGCGGTGATTCTGATAAGCAAAAAATTACTGTCGCATTAGGCTAATGTGATTAGAAAAAGAAAGAAAAATAAAAGTCCCAGATATGCTTATACTGCCTTATTGCACCTTTCGTGTTTATCTGATGTTTTTTCCACACATCTAGAGAGAAAGAGAAGGGCGTGAAAAGAGCCTGAAAACATAATTTTTGGGAAATCTTGGTACCGTATTTGTCAGTAGAATATATTAATTCACCTAGCTAGATGATGCATACTGTGACTTTGTGGGTTCGTAAAATTAAAAGTCTAGCTTGCAGAAATTCAAAATGCTCTTTATTTCCGTATAAAGATACTTTTATATAGCCCCTTGCAGCGGGATGAGGCAACATACACCAACACAGTCTCTCGTGGCTTCACCACACGTAAACAAACAAAAGAATTCACCTTCAAATCACTACACAATTATCAGTTCTCAACTCGACTCGACTCCGAACAGTTCAGATGTCCACATACACAATAAACAGCTCACTGGCGCGCAACTGCAAATCCTAGCAGCTCTCTGCTGACAACTTCCAATGCCGCATATCCAAGCCGCTGTTTCTCGAAGGCTGGCGAAGTTTCTCGAAAGTTGACGAAGATGCATGGCCTTTCGTGGTATAGCGGGGAAGTTCAGACTATCTCTGTCTCTTTCTCCCTCTGTTGCTCTCTCTCTCGGCAAGTGATTAGCGCTGCGCCCACGCGCTGGCCGCTCTATCCGTCTCTTTGTTCACTGCTCGCGCACGGCCCGGCAGCAACTCAACAATGTCTGGCGACAATACATATACAAAGAAAAATTTTAACATACATTATCATTTTAATAATAATTTATCTAATATGTATAATTTAAACGGAGTCATCGTAGTCTCTCTGCAGAAAATCAACAGTAAGGGACATTTATTTCATGTAAAGGGTACGCTGTGGTGGAAGGTACTTTCTGTAAATTTTCGACTGCATTGACATATGCGGGATTAAATATAAATTTTGGTATTTGTTTTCGTGTTCAGACAAACAGATGTGTACACTCGCGTATGTATAATTTTTGTTTTCGAAATAAACTAAAAAATGAAGAAAAAAAAGTAGATTACGCAAGAAATTCTATTTTAGTTTAGGTTCTTGCAAGAGTGCAAGAGCACGAGTTTGGAGGAACCCCCCCCTAAACTACCATTTAAATGAAGCATACTTTGCTATTTTGTATTTTATCAAAAATGCAGCAAATAATTAAGAAGTAAATGAATTTCTCTTTATTTTCTACAACGTTTGAATAACTGTTACATTAGAGAGCGAGAGAGAGAGAGAGAGAGAGAGAGAGAGAGAGAGAGAGAGAGAGAGAGAGAGAGAGAGAGAGAGAGAGAGAGAGAGAGAGAGAGAGAGAGAGAGAGAGAGAGAGAGAGAGAGAGAGAGAGAGAGAGAGAGAGAGAGAGAGAGAGAGAGAGAGAGAGAGAGAGAGAGAGAGAGAGAGAGAGAGGAGAGAGAGGAGAGAGAGAGAGAGAGAGAGAGAGAGATTTTGTGTAGTAACAGTGAACTGAAGATCCTGTCGAAGCATATACTTTATGGTAAATAATATAGATTTGTGGTATTAAAGATATCAGGATCTTCCACAGGACGAGCTCCAATTCATATTAGTAAAATTACAATTACAACAGTTGAACAAAATATAAATTATTAATATATAAATTCACGGATATTGGTATTTATTTGAATTCTCAAATACTTCACATGACTTCTGTCAACTGCTAAATGCCGTTTGTTCTTTCTTTCATTGTCTGTTTATGAGAAATTCGTCATAGAGGATCCGGCCTTGTAAGATTAGACTATTGCTTTAGCTTGCTGTTTTTTCATACACCTTTCACGAAAATGAGAATGAAGTTGTGAAAATTTGTAGAAGCAAAAAGAGAGATAAACGTGTGAATGCAGTACCACAGATTTTTCTAGGAACTATTGGTTTAGATACAGAGGGCCTTGAAATATGTATTTTTGGTTAAATGTATGTAATATAGCATTTCCACTACCTAAGCGGTAGAAAGAAAAAACTTGCATTAGTACGTAGCCTTGTGACCTAATTACCGCTTTATTTGTCTACTGTATTTCGTTTTCACATAAAGCCAAGGTATTTTCATAGCTTTTTATTGCCTTACTTCACCTCATTATAATGGAATCTTGTTTCACGACGTAAGTACTTAACTTTCATTCGTGCTACCAGTTTTTCTTCGGCAAATTTACTTCACTATTAAACTCGGGTTTCTTATTATCAGATCTACAGCTTTCAAATGATTATCATGGAAAAAAGCACTAAATTACCGGAAAATAATCATCTATCGTGACATGCCATTACAAAAGAATTTAACAAAGAAATCTGATTAATCGCTGTTCATACTGAATGTTTTATTGACTAGGGAAAAGAGATTATAAGCAAAGTTATTACTAGAACTCAGATTCCAATTTTAGGCGTCCACAAAGGATCTCAAATTATGAAACTATACACTGAATACAATGAAAATAAAACAGAGTTTTACGATATACAAATATTTTCATCATCATTAATCTCATTTTCCTGACACGTGTTAGACTAGTGGCCTGTTACGGTCTCATTCCATCTCTTCAACGGACTGCTCGAATATATTGTCGCGAACCCATTATCGCGATAGCTTGGCCGACGCACACAAAGGGACAGATAAATATAGCGCGGAGATAAAAGGCTTGACGAAACACATAAAATTAGATAACTAGAAGATTCTAGTGCCGTCTTGTTCATTCTAGAAATATGAGTAGAGATGTATATAAGAAATCGCGACACACCAGGAGAGAGTCGAATTGTAAGTTGAGAATCATCCGCATACAGCTTTGTTTTTAAAGTGAACTCTTTTGTTTGTGGTCAACGACCTAGAACATTGTATTTGAGTAGGTTGCGTAATTCTGCTACTGTAAGGGTTGACCAAAGTGTGTTTCTACGGAAATAAAGAGCATATTGGAATTTCTGCAACTGGACTTTTGATTCTACGAACTCACCAAGTCACAATATATTTCCCTTGTGGATGGTAGTTTACCACTTAAGGTGCAATTATTTGCTCAAGATGTGTTCAAGTACATGGGATCTCCAGCTTCGATGGTCATTAATTATTTCTCTGAGGGAATGAAATTTTAATTCTTTCATAATATAAATTTTCTCATCTAATTTATTATATTTTACAATTCCTTTGACAATTTCATTTCACTTTCTTTAATGCAATTTGAGTGATTACTCGTATGGTTGAGGCTTCCCTTTCGTACATGAGAACTAGCTTTGCCAATGTCTGGACAAAGGTTAGATTGATAATGTCATTTGCTGTTCTAATTGAATAATTAAATTTGTTTCATTTTTAAATGCATTTTTCTGCTTCATAACTGAAAAAGTCTAAATATTTTACCATAAAACTACTCTACGAGCAGATTTTAGTTCCAAGTTGATTTTTTCCAACAAAAATTATTACTCGGATATTGAAACTTGCATGTTATAAGTTTCAAAGAGAAGTTTGATACACTGAACTTGGAGGTCGATTTCGGAAATAAATAAATAAAAATAAACCTTAATCAGAGAGAATGCTCGTTGGATCTGAACCTCGGAATCCTTTCCTTACCTTGACGACCTTTCCCTACCTTGTCACTGAAAATAAATACATCAGCCTTTATTATTAAGTAAGTTACATATGTTCACATAGTGAAATATACTCGGGAGTGCTATTAACAAACCTCCGGCAACTCTGTCAAATAATTATCAATGTTACACTTAGGTAGTTAATTTCGTGTTTAATAAGACCCTTTCGCAGGAATAATAATGAGAAATTTCATGGCAAATCCTGCTTACTATTTTAGAGCAATAAAGAAATGGTGGGAAAATAACATTGCTTTATGCATTTTAATATCTAATATAAATTATTTAATGTCTTTGTCTAAAAACTGGTATTATCATTGACAAAATATGTGTATAAATAAGAGTGTACAAGACATCTATTCTCTAAAATGTTGAACCTTTATATTGATGAGTGCATTCAGCGATTTCTTAGCTTAATATGTTAAATATCACACCTATTTTTCAGTGAAATTGTCAAATTAAATGATTCTGTTGCTCATAATAATATAACAAATAACAAAAATAAGCAAAAATTGTTCAATTTTCGCCATAATTTCATTTCACTTATGAACAACGCAGTATAATAAAATACATGCCTGAGGTGCTTCTTTCTCTTGTTTTACTTGCTGGAGAGCTAAATTCGAAATACCTTACAGCAATAGTACTCCTGTAGTCACAACTATCCTCGCATTCTCACTCAGAATGGTTAACACTTTTAAGTTGCAACAACAAGGATCCATTATCTCATTTAATAGCTATGTAATCTCACACTCCCACAGTTGCTGGAGTTTTCGAAAGAGTTCTAGATTGTTCGGAAGGTGGGGAGAAGGAAGCTTTCCGACTAATAGGGTTATGTCTCCGATATTGTTTCTGGTATTAACACTAGGTAACGGTATTATTGAGTCTCCAACTGGCCAGTCAATATTTTTATATAAGTTCGTGCTCCTGTGTCATAATATAAGTTGATAGATTATACAAAATAACGTAAATTATTTAGGAAAGAATATGCTGTCTTAAAAGACTGCCATTAGTATAAACATTGATTTATTTCATAGACTGTGTTATCATTTCAAACACATTGAAAGATAAAACCAAATGATATATGAGGAAAAATATTGGCACATACACGCACATTTATCGAAGTAAAAGTTGGACATTAAAAGTTCATGTAAAAGTATAATTGTAGCTGAGGTAATAGGTTGATGTTAAGTATTCACTATTTTTAATAAGCAACAAAATAAACATATGAGACATAGACGTCTTCATTAACAGAATTTATTAGAATAGTTATATACTCTGCAAAATGTTATTGAATTACAAACCATAGGGAAGAGGAGCAATGACCATCCACTAGCCAGAAGACAAGGGCCTCCCTTCATGTGAAAGTATCTGTGATTAATACTGATTATGATTTAATGCTTACAAATCAAATATGAGTTTTCTTTTGGATTCTGTGGTGCATCGCACTAGCAGCACACAAGTGTTTTTTCATAATATACAGAAATATTGCTGAAAAATTGTCATGGGTGTAGCAAGGAACTATGTCCGAAGGATAGAAGGATATAATTAATTTCAGTTTTACTGTTTCTATTAACCTACAAAGAATATGAACTCAGGTGAGAGGATTTATTACACGTACGAGCAAGGTAACTCAAGCGGTAGGAGCATTTGCACGAGAGTCCCTAACCTGACATTGACTTTTTGAACTTTATCTCTCCTACTTAGGACCTACACACAGCTAGAGTGAAGCAAGTATTAAATGCAGGCATTAACTCTAATAGTGGTTAATTGTAATACCCGCTAAAGCATTTGCAACATTATAAATGTGTTTGAAATGTTATCTCCAATACTTGAGGTCATCTTGAAGGTTAGTGGATGCATGAATCAGATTAGAAGCTTTACGGCATATAAGTATCACGCCAACGACAAGAGCGTTGGCAGGGGGAACTGAAGATACGTGTTTTGAGTCCTAGCTGTAGCACCGAGCAAGATGTCTCTGTTCGCATTCGTAAAGTCTCGGATTCGATTCCTGCAGTCAGGACACTCATAGATTTCATCTTCCTCTCCCTAGGTCGAATGCTTAAATGGTAATGGTTCAGTGTAAATGTCCAATCCAGTAATTAGGTTTGATCTGTTTTGGAGTGACGGTGATTAGTTATTGCGTAGGACAGCCGAATTGTCATGGGACCTCTGAGTGGAACAAGATGAAGTTTGCTACCAGGCGTTATAAAACGTTAGGGATCCCGGCCTTGATAACTCACAACGTGGTCGGGATCTAGTCAGCCTTTGGACATGTCATCCTTCCATCATTTCTTCCTAGTGGTCACGTTGGAAGATCAAAGGAGCCACTGTGGCCTATTTGCGGCGCTGTGCTCCAGTTAGACACCAAGACCCATTATTCTAAACTCTATCTCACGTTAATTTAATCCTGCTGTAAACAACAAAGCGGAGCTGACTCAACTCACCACGTGTAGACGCTACATGCACGCACATAAGTTTTGTAACATTAGCAGTATATATAGCAGCGCTAACTTCTAGACAATAAACAGAAATGAAATGAAATGAGATGTGTAATGTTTAACGCCCACTTTTACTACATACGGCATCGCAGGCGGTGAAACCGATGATACATGAGATGAAGATGGAGCACCGGTGGAATGAGATGGTGGGGGAAACCGGAGTTCCCGGAGAAAACCCGCCCAGCGCCGTGTTGTGCACAACAAATCTCACTTTGCGGTTGCCTGGGATCGAACCCGGGCCGACTTGGTGAGAGCCAAGCAGTCTAACTACTGAGCCACGGCGCGGCCTGACAATAAACAGAGTTGGGTTACACATTAACTTTAACTTATTAAATTTATGAGTTGGTTCATTTCTGACAGCATAATAATGAACTATACTGCGTATAGCACTTTTCGTAAAATCTTCGTATTTGTCAACGCGGTGTTTGCATTTGCGCGATTTTTCCGATGTTCTTAGAGTTCCGGATGCTTGCTGTTCCATTCTAACACTATATACACTAAATGCGGAAACACCAAGTAGATTACCGGTTTCTTTCTCAATGTTTTTTATACACGATTTTTGGTTTCTTTCTTTAAGCACCGCGAAACAACGCGCGACCATTCGCCCCTCGCCAATTTTTAAAGGTTTGTCTTGATTGTGCTTAATTTCGGCCAAAGCACCGAAATGGCTGAAGCTTCATGATGAAAATCTTACTGATTTTGCATATACATAAGTGTTTTTGGGCTTGTGAGGTACGCAAGATGTACAGGAAATAGTGTTAAACAATAGAAGCAACCCCACACTATAAACAATAACATCTTAATCAGCATTCAACTCGATACAGACCTCGTTGCGAGGGAACTGCCTCGTATTGGAATGCAAAAATATTATATAATAGCAGTGTCCTTTAGTAATTGCTAAATAAAATGCAGCTTAATTTAACATAATAAGTTAATAGTGTGTATAATTTCACCTGTCTAATCTCTATAGAGTATACAGAGCACATCTATACATGATACAATGCTTCTACTTCCAAACACAAATAAATGAGTGGAACAATGTTAAAATTTCTAAAAAAAATTATTACTAACCAGGGTGTCAGACAAGGGTGTACTTTATCACCTACACTTTTTAGTATTTATATTGACGAACTAGTGTGCAAATGGAAGCAGCTAGTGAATGTAGGTTTTAACATTTCAAATAAAAACTTTTTAAATATTTTATTGTTTGCTGACGACTTAGTCATTATACAAAATAGCAAGTCTGCCCTGCAGAAATCTATTTTTAAACCTAGTGAACTTTGTAATCAATATAATATGAAAATTTCTTTTATAAAATCAAAGGTAATGACATTCATTGGGAAAGAGCCAATTAGAACAAAAATAGTTATAAATAATCGTTGCGTTGAACAGGTAAGCCATTTTAACTACTTGGGAACTGATGTTAGTTATGACAAGGAATATGATGTCTACAATAAAATATGCAAATTTCAAAGAGTGTGTGGAACAATAAATGGAACATTTAGTAACAAAATACGTAAAGAAACAAAATTAAAATTCTACAAAGTTGTGGCTGTACCTATACTGACATACGGAAGGAGACTTGGACGTTAACTAAAAAGCAACAGAGTAAATTACAGGCTTCAGAAATGAAATTCTTGAGAAGGGTGAAAGGATGCACGAAGAGGGACTTAATAAGAAATGAAAAGATAAGAAAAGAGCTGGACATTTTTAGTATGAATTATAGGTTAAAAGATCTCAAACAAAAATGGAAGGAACATGTTGAAAGAATGCCAGATAATAGACTTACAAAACAAATATTACAGTATCATCCTAAAGGCAGGAGATCGGGGGGCAGACCCAGGAAATGATGGCTGGAGGACTTCGAAGGCGGAACAGGCATTTGATTGCCTATGCCATGAAGTGAAGAAGAAGAAGAAAAAGAAGAAGAAGAAGAAGAAGAAGAAGAAGAAGAAGAAGAAGAAGAACACATCTATGTGGTATGTGAGGCAGAAAGATAAAATGTGGGGCTATTACTTTCATAAGAATCGAAACATTCGCATACTTTTCTCTTTCCGACATTAGCTCGCGCAGAGCAGTGATCAGTACTATACTTAAAGGAGGGGTTTATCGTACGCATACAAATAAAAGAAAACGTCCATTAACTTCGTTAAACCAATCAACAGCTCAACCGTTTTCTGTCCCAGTATCTCTGTCTCTGCCTGTCTTCCCACCCAGATGTTTACAGCAGGATTAAACTAGGTTGGGATATATATAACTACTCATAACTCTTAACTTCCTTGCCATAACAGTGAATGCTTCAAGCCTGCTTCAACTTTTTCTAATCAAGACTGCGTCTTCTGTTTAACCCACTCCTACAAAAACACTGGTGTTAAATTCAGAATTTTTATACAAACAACTAAACCAACCTTCAGTGAATTGCCCAGAATCGATACTTTTATAAAACTATTGGTTCATAGTTTAAAGACACATTAAGAAATAATTCACTGAATGCATTTGTCTACACGTACAGTCGCTGAAGTGAGAGATCTCCTGATTGAGAAAAGGTTACTAACACGTCACTAAAAGCCCTTGGTATAACGTATGGTTTGAGTCAAGCATAGCGAAAGAATGTACATCTACCCGGAGGCCAGTACAAAGTGAGAAGATCTCATGTAATCGCTGTATGTTCTGGCTGGTAGCGCACTATGATTTAACGGATACGTTCGTGCCGTATGGAACTAATAACAGGTTGCTACACTTGACGCATATGTTCGACAAGGAGCTGAAGAAAGCCTTCGACAATAGCTTGCATTACACGGGTATCCAGTATCCACTGGATTCTTTCTAGTTTCATTTCTGGACCAATAATTTTAGTGTATTTTCTGTTCCTTTCCTAATATTTATTTTCTTCTTACTTTTTCTTTCTTTAGTGGGAGCTTTCACCAGTTTCTTTCTTTTTATTTATAATGTTTCTTGTAATTACGGGTTAAAATGGTGGTAATGTATTCAGTTTATCTGCACTAACAGTTAGCATGGGTCCTGAAGTCAATTGTCCCTATGCTGTTAGCCTAGTGCTTTCTCTAAAAGTCAGGGATGGAGTTTAAAACCCCCAGAGTACAATTACTACCAACCCATCAACAACATCGCTTTTAATATCATTTTTATAACATTTTGGCATTACACTAATATTTACTCCCTAAGGGCATGTAAATTAATTTGTAAAATACTGCAGTTATAAATTTAGCAAAAATTAATGTAATTTTACAAATGCTATAATGGTAAAAATGCAAAGAACTGAATGTGTGAGGACTGTATTGTTTTTATATATTAAAATCAACACAATCGACCTATAGGAGTTAGGAATTTTGCTATGTGACTATAGGTGAAAAGAATCCTAGAACAGAAAGTTGGATAAACGCCAAATTTGGCACTTAAATTCCCAAACGTATAGACAGATAAATAAAGTAAAGAATACTGTAGTATATTAAAGGCATATTAAAGGTATATAAATACATTTTATTATGAATGTCTCCAATAGTTTCTTCATCCTGAATTAACTCTGTACAATTTGGAATAACTGGTATTATAAGCTTCATTGAAACATGCCCACGTTATACGTTAAATATCGTTTGCTTGGCATCAGCAGTACTCGAAATATTCTTTGTTATATTAAGTTTTCCAGGTCGAACTTGAATTGACTTCTGGAAATAGCCTCTGAGATCCTCTTCATTCTGGATGACTTTTGGGTAACTGTTGAACAATAAGAGAAAGAAAAACTTTTCTACACAAACGATTTATATCTAATTAAGTTGCACAATTTATGTGGAACAAAATTTTTAGAATTAAGCATTTCTGATGTATTCTTTTTTTTTTTTTTTTTGCTTTGCTTTTACATTTTTTAAATGGAAAATCATTATTCTTCTGGCTTTTCTCCGGTCTGAGTTCAAAACTAATCACTAAAGGCCCAAGAGATGTGCGTTCGGATGCTATACTAGTTAGCTGGACACAGAGTATGAATGACGTCAAATGTGCAGCACGGCCATCAAATGTGCAAACGTTGAAAACAACGTATCTAGTACTCTGCGAACTAGTGAAGCATTGCGTTATAAGTGTATGCAGACGCAAAGTCAAGGTGTAGTCTTACGCGGCTGTTTTGTTTCCTCTCGCAGTGAGGCGTTGTCATGGTCAGGCTATACCTACTTGCAGTTGTTTACATACCCGAGCAATAACAGTACAGTCCATGTGCAGTGTACTTATGGGAAAACGCCGGCCTTTACTAATTACGTAGCAGACTGCTCCTAAAACATTTCACTTTACTTTCGGTGTTTGTATAATTAAATAAGTAATAAAATAGTTCTACAGATGTTCGTGTCGATTAACATGAATTAGATAGATGAATAAGCATTTGTAAAAAATAGTTTGTACAATAATAGAGAAATTTATAACAGTGCACCATAAGTGTTGTACGAATGCTTTCCAGTGCAACTGTGGGATCATTACTACGATACGCATTTTGTTTACAGAATTTGTCAGCTGTTGCTTCAGTTGTGTCCTTTACCAAATCCCAAAATATGTAGACTTGCCGTTACCAAGGTTGTCATACAACAGAAGTAATAACAGGTTTACGCTGAGGAATAATTCTATTTATTGTATCAGAAGTTTTCTTCTTCGTATTATTCTTTTGAACTTTTTATCATAGAAGATTCATGAATTATTTACATCTTCAGCTGTCACTTTATATCCGAAATCTAAAACACAGTAGCTGTTAGTTTATTCATATTGTCGATACAGCCCTAGATAACATTTTTCATCTTGTTTGTACACAGGTGTAAAGGCCACATTAAGGTCAGTACCACCTTTTGATTAAAAGGGCAGCGTTTCCGCGCCTATATAATACAGAAGCGTTTTGGAAAATCGTGCTATATAAACTCTATTAGCTCCTTCACTAAGCTAACTACCTTTCATAAATATCGGTTATAAATAATTGATTGAGGGAGGGGAGAAAGGTGTTTACGGACCGAGAGACCCATCCTGCTCAAGAGCTTGCTTTAATTAAATTCGGTCCGTTCATGTTTTATTAATGCACTGAAAGCATGCTGCGAAATCTAAACATTTGCTAAATCCCGTTTCAGTCGTCGATGGCAACAGGTTGTCCTTCAGCTCATATACATAAATATTGCTGTTTGTATTTCAGGATAAAACTCTGTAGAGTGAAGTGGACGGTAAAATATTGTAGTAAGCTGAGAATGTCAAAAAGAAAAGGCTACTTAAGTTAATATTTCTCCCTAGGAAACCTACTCAGCATCACCATATATGCATATATTGTGCTTGTCGTACGATAAAGTAAATATTTAATTTTTATCGCATTTTCAGAAAACCAGAAACGTGTAATAATGACACAATTTTTTCTATTCAGCATGACTTGCTTCTATAATAGTTCTAGATATTACTCTAATATAAGTTAGTTATGTATATACTTTCGGCAAATTGCAACAAACAATCTCTGGATATGCTTTCAAGTCAAATTTTGATAATAAAGTCATATAGAAGTCTTTAATGCCAATCAGTAGATTAAAAAGAGGCAGATAGCATTTGGAAGTGTGCTATATCAAATTCAATATTCAATACTCAAAACTTATAATATTTTCACGAGGCACTGTTTTGCACTGCGTAGACGAGCACCAATAGAGATAGAAGAGGGAAGTAAAAAAGACATAGTGCCCAAGCCACGCCCGCGGGCCGACTAGCACTGAACACTTGCCGAGAGAGGGAGAGAGAGAGAGAGAGAGCAACAGAGGGAGCAAGAGACGGAGATAGTCTGGATGATCTCGCTCCACCACGAAGGGCCGTGAGGCTTCGGGAGCCTTCGAGAAACTTTGGCAGCTTTCAAGATGCGATGGTTCGGCTATAAAAGCGACTGGACTGGACTCCAGATTGTTCTGGTTACAACACATGGCTTACGGTCACCCGAGATAACCCAGGAGCTAATCCTAACAGCAGCTAAAGCTGAGCTCCACATAATTCTTCTAAGCTGTTTGGCATCAAAATTTTCCAACTAAATAACCAACTTTAAAATTAAAACACCAGGGTGCAAGGTATTGCATCTTTTCCTTCAACACGAAGGTACATAAATTTGTAACCTCAAAAGAAACTACAACCTCAGAATCCACAACACAACCTACAAAATCCCAATTGTATAACCTTACCTGCGGTAAAACCCTTAACGGGGGCACGCATACAAAAACCTTCTGGTTTTATACAGCCAGCCAGCACCTCGGTCGGTCGATCGGTCGGTCGGACAGCCAGTGTCGGCAGGGAACTGGTTCCCGTAGGGTAGGGGATTTGTCCCCTTCAGCTGCTGTGGTGCGAGTTCTGCGGACCCTTAGCACTCGTGGTACCTTTGACGTTATCAGAAGAAACTTGGGCCGAACATTCGAGCCCCTCCCTAAATGGGAGTTGTTCGGATTGGTTTGGACTCGAGCGGGCAGTGTGTTCCTGACACACGCGGGAGATGTGGTACCTCCGGCCAGGCTTTGGCCTCCCGGAAGGAGCAGAGGGTTGCCTAAAATGTCCCGGGTACTAGCCTGTAGAGCTAGTAGAAGGTGTGCTAGATCACCAGGTGGTAGTCTTCCCTGCGGGGTTGACGCGCGTAAGTGGCATATCCACTTCCACCCGTCTTGAGATGGGGGGGGGGGGGGTTAGGCCTCTTAGACTCCAGGTATTGCCCCGGAGTTTTCCATCGCTCCCGGGCTAATAGAAGCCAGAATCTTAGAACTTTCGGATAGACCTCATGACAAAGTGGTCAATGGTCAGATTTCGTGCAGTGTGTGAGTGCACATTTAAATTGTATCGAGTTCCGAGTTGAGAACTGATTTACGTGTAGTGATTTGAAAGTGAATTGTTTTGTTTATTTACGTGTGCAGAAGCCACAAGAGACTGTTGGTGTATGTTACGTCATTCTGCTGCTCATGGCTGTACAAACGTGTCTTTCTACTGAAATAAAGAGCATTTTGAATTTTTGCAAACTTGACTTTTAATTTTAGGAACCAACAAAGCCACATATATTGTACGTTTAAGAGAGAGAAAGAGAGAGAGAGAGAGAGAGACAGAGAGAGAGAGACAGAGAGAGAGAGAGAGAGAGAGAGAGAGAGAGAGAGAGAGAGAGAGAGAGAGAGAGAGAGAGAGAGAGAGAGAGAGAGAGAGAGAGAGAGAGAGGTTCATCTTAGCGTTCGCCTTGGTAGCTTAGATGGTACCGTATCTGCCTCACGTTCAAGAGGTCGCGAGTTCCAATCTGGGTCGGGATTTTTTTTCCCGAAGTTTTCCCTTATCATGGGAGTCGAACGTATTTGAGCATAATTTCATCCATTTCATTCAACGTCCGATATGATTTAACGTCGGAGGATGGAAATTTTTTTAAAAATGTGACGCAATTTCGCTCCACAGAGGTGCCTTTACATACGAGCAGGTCTATTAGTGAGGCGCACGCCTAAGTACACTTGAAAATCATGGTTCTGGGGCGTGTTTGAAGTCGTGTTTGGGATTAGTAAGCTGGTGCCTATCTAACAGAGTCATCCATATCGATTTAAAACGAGCAGCTTAATGCTTAGAACATGCATTTCAATTTTTGCATTACTGAAATATCGCAGAGGTGTGTTACTTTTAATTATAATGGTTAAGACAGTCAGTTGTGGGAAAATTAAAAAAAAAACGCACAGTTAATTAGGTGTTATTTGAAAATATTAGCCTAAAATTATTATAAAAAGAGCCTCAAATAAGCGAATTGTTTCTAAATTTTTTATTAATCCAATATTTCTTTTCATAGATTATGCTGCGGAAGTCACTGTGTCACAATTATTTTCTTTCTACCTGTCTCTCTCATGAAATTTTGTACAAAATAGCAGGAACCTCAAAACGGACATGTATCTTAAAATATTATTAGTGATGCAACATTCTTTCCACCCAAAATGATAGGATATGAAAGTTCAAGCTGCCTTTTTGTGTTTTCTTCTATTTTATTTATACACTGATTCACTGTAAGAAATTATGAGATATCATTTAATAGATCTCTTGAATTATGATGAAAATGAAATTGGACGAATATAACTTATATCCCATGAATAAAAATGAATATATTGACAGCATTAAGGGAATTATAATATGACAAAACTTGTAGTATTAGGCTCCTAAAATGAAAAATAGGCCTCATTTATCCTTTGACCGGGTTCGCGTTACTGTAGCCTAAGTATTTTAGGTAGGAATGAATCTGTTTGTACAAATGTCTTTCTCCTATTGTTATTGATTTCCAAGATTACAAATTTAATTATAAGCAACATGACTTGAATGATGAAATGCGTTTTCTTTCTTTTCAGGTAAGTGTGAACATTTCAAATCCTAGCATCCTGCCTTTCAAACGCTCTTCAGTTTAAAGGTAAGCTGAACTTCAGCAAACCATCACAAAATCTAATAAGGATAGAGCTACAACTTGCTGATCAGTTTCCATTTCAGGCCTTAGTAAGCACAGTACCAACAAAAGCCAAAGATTTCAACTAGCTCAATAAATGTAGCTACGGATTGATCTTATAACTAAATTTGTAGAACTTGAATTTTACAAATATGGTATATATATACATATATATGCCTCTATGAGGTACTTTTAGCGTCGTTTTGCCCGCTGTTCGTCTGTATGCATGTAACAACTGCCCAGTTGAGATTTTATATAACAGGTTTAAATAGCTGAATTTTTCCAAATCGAGGCCAGGGACTGTAAAACTTCTTTGGCTAAAATGCGTCTGTTTTTATTGTTATTAGCTTCATAATATAATCAACAGTAGTGGTCGAAACTCTGTATGAATCTGATTACAATTAATTTGCTTCTTATTTATATAACAAGGACTATGATTCATTACTTCTTGAATGGAAATCAAATGTTATATTTAACTACAACCCTTTTTAATAGTTAAAGATATTTATTCCAAAAGCCTGTTATGTAGTGAAATGCCATGTGCTCAGTTTGTCTGCAAGCGGACAGTCTCACTTATCCATCGAATAATGTACCTTACTTTTAAACATATATCTATGTATATAGATATATATTTTTCTTTTCCTTATTTAACCGTTTTTTATTGTTTCCGCTTAATTACCTATCTGTTTTCTGTAGTTTCACACACATACACTATACACATAAACACCCATGCCAAGGGCGGGACTCGAACCCGCGGTAGAACGCTAGAGACATACGTTCTAACGACCATGGCTACGAGGGCCGGCAAACTCGTAATTTGAGTCGTATTAAGCATTAAATCTGTTAAACATAATTTTAATGAACTTGAACAGGGTTGAGGAACTAAATTATCTACAATTTGTATTCTAAATATATTAACATAAAATGAGACTTCCTAAACCAACTCAGGTCCATTATTGTGCATCCAAGTCCAAGTTTGGCTGGGCACTGTTTAGAACTTTCCAAAAACATAAAAGGGATAGAACAATTTGGGCGAAGTCCAGAGATTGCACAATGGCAAATGCATCGGCAATGGGGTGGAAAATGTAGATAACCACCTGATGTTTTCATTTTATTTATTAAAGAACAGACAACGGATTTTCTACTAATTCTAAAATATGTTCTTCCATTGTTGCTGTCCTTATAAACTACCTACATTTAATTGTTGAAAGCTGTATAGGAGTAATGACATATTTGCAATTCAATTACTAAATTTTAATTTTCAATGTCATAATTCATTAATTGAATGTTATGCTTCCTCAATGTTGTTTCCTGGCACAAATATAAAAAATTGCTGAAATTTGCAAAGCTGAATTATGAAACATTTTATGCATAGTGCCTAAATATATAACTTGTATCTTTATATAATAAAATCTACATACATCACTAACAAATTTTTATGTTTAGCAGAGATTACTCACATCTGTCTCATACCGTACATATAATTTTTAAGAAAAGTGAGAAAGGATTCATAATTACAAACTATGATGGCATTTTGATGACCCAACACTGTTACCTAAAAATAAGGCACAGGTTTCGTCAACGGGAAGACTGCGGTTCAAATATTTCCAGAACTGACCTTCCTTGACTGAAGTCCCCCCACCATTTTTTTTTCAGGTTTTCCTCAGTCCTCATTACTGAGAAATGCCAGAGAGGTGCTCTAAACTTGGATGTGTTTCTTTCCCAAAATATTTCAATGCATGTATCATAGGTGTTAATGCCTGCTGTACTGTAATGTGCCTATAACGGACATTAGACACTATATCTATATATGGCAATTGCTTACTATAAATATTACGTAAGAAAATTGCAACTGAGTTATTGTGCTACTCAAAAGGTTACCTTTGCTTTATCTTGGTTAATAGAACCCTCTCAGATAACGCACTGACTACTCCACCTAGGCATCACATCTCTCTTGTCATTTGTGATTCTTGCGTATTCCATTGGCTGAAGTGATGCGTTCATTGGTGCTTAGCACACATCCGAGAAGCGCTCCAGTACCCCTCTCACTCTTTCGAGAATAATCAGTGCGTTATCTGAGATGTTTGTGTGAACAAAGATAAAGCTAGGGTAACCTTTTGAGCAGCACGATGTGTCCAAATTTTTACCCTAAGGAGTTCTTCTACATACCACTAAATCCACTGACATTGGACTGTAGACTTTAAATACACTTAAAAGCTAACGGCATAGGTCGAGTTTGAGCCACACTTTAGTATCACTAGACCAGCCCCTAACCAACTGAGCCACCAAGACTGTCAGGGAGCAAAGGTGGTTTCAGCAGGTGCCACCGGGAAGTTTCAATTTGGAAAAGCATGAACGAATGATGTATTTTTATTTCCATTTTACATAGTTTACAATATTTTACCGTATTTCTATTGCCTGCCTTATCCTAGTACAAATTGCAATCTAGTCTTCACTCTCCCCTTGGCTCTCCTGGTTGCCTGGCCCTCTGGCCTTTGGCTCAACTCAAGGTAGCCTTCCTCTCTTCTCTCTACCTTCCTTATCTCCTCCCTTCTCTATTCTCCTTTACTCTTCTTTTTATCCTTCTCCACTTCTCTTTCGTTTTTCTTAAAAGCTTCCCCATGCAATTATTATTCCGTTTCCCCTTTCCTGTCAGCATTCCTATGACTATTGCTTTCTTGTCAATTTTAATCAATTTTTTCTCCCTTATCTTATTTCTCTACTCCGCTATTTCAGTGCACTCTATTAATGTTACATGCTCTCTTCTGCCCCAGATAACTCACACACCCCTTTTATCTCTCCCCTTAGCCTCTTCAGAAACAGTATTCCTGTCCTCTCCATGCCAGCCCTTCTCTTTCCGTCTTATTGCAATGATCCATGTCCCCACTCCCTTTGCTATTTTATAGAATCCCGTTGATTGTTTATTTCTAAGCTCCACTTGATTTCCTATGTCCTCTATCCAATTTCTTACCATTTTCGAAAATTATTCTCTATTTTCCCCTCCCTTCTCCCAAATATAAAAACATAGAAATCCTACCCTCAGCTCCATCGACCCACTCTATCTTCTGTCACCACTCACTACCCGGGGAGGCTCTAACAGGAGCACAAGCACAAACATCTGAAGGTGGAGTGGTGCTAAGTTGGGTTTTTGTAATTTACGTCCTCCAACGTTAAGTCATATCGGACGGTGAATGAAATGGGTGAAATGATGCTCAAATGATTCCAGGGTCCATGGAGCTTAGAGTTGCCCGACATTTGCCTTGAAGGATAAGGGAAAACCCCGGAGAAAACCTTATCCAGGTAACTCACCCTGACCGAGATTCCAACTCGGACCTCTTGAGCGTGAGGTCGACACGCTACTATCTACGCTACCGAGGCGGGCTGAGGTGCTAAGTCCCACACCATATCTAGCCATACGGCTTACGTCATGGCATTTTTTTCGATTAGGACTAACTAATGATTCAAGAAGCCTTCTTCTCATTTATATAACTCAACACCTGATAGAGATTGCGATGTTTTAACCACTAATATTCAACATCAGTTTGGTTTCGGTGCTTGGCCAGTATCTTGGGAATGCGCGTCTTCCTCAATTTAAGATAATCTTATAATTGCAGGTTGTTGCTGGTCAAGCATCTTAGCCGTAATTTTCGCCCCTCTTTGAAATGCAAATGCATTTGTCCCGAGGCAGCGTGTTAACTTCATCCCACACGTACAACTAGCAGCAGTCAAATGAATGGCTGCTTAGATGACAATGTGACAACTTCTACTCATTATCATTAGTCTCGAAAACCTTCACTGCACCTGGCTGTACCTGTTCAAACGTGACGTTTTTAGGACGTACACATTCCAAGCCGTAATTGTTTAGTGTGCTAGGTTTCCATATGGTATTATTAAAGTTACGATTAAATCAATCCGTCGTTCCTCTTTTAGCAGTGTTTAAAACTTTGTGATAGTTCTTGCAACAGCTGGTCTTGTAAGTATACAGCTATGTTAGGTATTCACAATATACTGTTAATATTCTTAAGTACTAGAATCACGACCATGTTGGATTGCAACACTCCTAGACGAAATGACTTTGAAAATCTTGATACCGAAGTATAAACTATTGTGCACTAAGCATAGGAATTATGAAAAATACTGTATTCTACTCAAAAAATTCGACGTGAGATTTCACCACATATTATGTTTTGGGGCCCTCTGAATTAAAATAAATTAGAAAACTATCTTCATGTATGTTTGTTTCTGTGGACAGCACAACTCAAAAACAAAAGCTCATTTAAATAATAAAATTAGTTTGAAATGTGCAGTGTTTAACGCCCACTTTTTCTACATACGGCACCACAGACGGTGGCACTGATGGAGCACGTGATGAATGAAATGGAATGAGATGGCAAGGGAAACTGGAGGTCCCGGAGAACCCCGCCCCACCAATCCCAGCGCCGTGTTGTCCATCACAAATCTCACTTTGGTCACTTGGTGAGAGCCGAGAGGTCTAACCACTCAGCCACGGCGAAACATGGTTTGTATAGGTAGAATCAGGCCAAAAGTTCAATGCCACAACCGGAATCTGAACCACGGATCTCAAATCTCCGTGCGGCTGCTCTTAACAATTGAGCTACCTTGACAACATGCCAGCATGACATTAAATTCTCCATATTTTCCCACTAAACCACTAGGGGTTCGCTGCAAGTACTTAAGTTCCAGGCTTCATAGTTTAACAACTAATTGTTGTTAAACCCGGATATCTGTGGTTCAAATCCTACCTATGGCATTGAATTTTTCAGTCTCAGCCTATCTATCCAAACCTTGCCCTATACACGAGTAGTGTGGAAGAACAATTAATTTCCATCAATTAACTTCTTTTACTTCTTCTTCTGCTTTACGCTTTAGCCCTATTTTAGCCTGTTCAGGTTCCAAAATCTTGTCGTGTCCATCTTCTCCTCGGACGTCCTTGGTTTCTGTATCTCTGCGGTCTGTAATTAAATGCTGCACGGAGTATCCTACTTTCTGACATTCTTTCCAATTTTTTCCAGTTGATTCTATATTCTGCATTTTCCTTCTTCTATTGTTAGCTCTTTTCTTATTTCATTGTTTTATCAAGCCTTGTGTTTCCTCTTATGGTTCTGAGAAATTTCCTTTCAACTGTCTGTGTTCTTCTTTCATTTTCTGAGTCTTTACTAGTTTTATTATTAGAGTTCCCTTTATGATTCCTATTTTATACTTAATTTTTCTCAGTTTTTTATTAATGTCTAATTCAGACTCACATGTTATTTCACAGCCTAGGAAGTTAAAATTTGACACCTGTTCTATGCCTTTATTTGCTGTAAGTACTTTACATCGGACCAAATGAGAAATGAAATGAAATGTGTAGTGTTTAACGCCCGCTTTTACTATATACGGCACCACAGGCGGTGACACTGTTGATACATGAGATGAAGATGGAGCACCGGTGGAATGAGATGGCGGGGGAAACCGGAGGTCCCGGAGAAAACCCGCCCCAGCACAGTGTTGTCCACCGCTAATCTCACTTTGCGGTCGCCTGGAATCGAACCCGGGCCGCCTTGGTGAGAGGACCGAATGAGTGCCCTTCAACGCCGTAACTTTAATTTTCTCGTTTGAAATTTCTATTATATGTGTTTGGTAGTAAGTTTAATTTTTGTATTATTTTTTTTTTTTTGGAGTTTCTCTTTACTTTTCGCTATCAATATCTGGTCATTTGCAAATACCATTTTCTTTACTATTCTTGACCACAAGTTAATTTTTCCTATTGTTGTTTCCATGATCTGATCACATCGTCGAATTATATATTAAGAAGCATGATTGATAATGGACAACTTTGTCTAGCCCCCTTTGAAATAATTTTAGGTTCATGATTATATATTATAATTTTCGTTTACATAGTATAAACTTCTGATTACATTTAGTGGGATCAATTAACTAACTTGGTATTTAAGTTCAACGTTTTCCAAAGATGAAACACAAATAATTTTCAAAACAAAGATTCCGCCAACCCCAAACTACTCTTCATATGTAAATATTTTCCAAATATTTTCAAATGAGAGTATTTGCTTGAAAATCTTCACGTTGCATCCTTGCAAAAATATTTAACATATATCAAATTTGGTATTTAACCGACTTCACATTTTCAAGTTATGTTATTATTTATTTTCTTTGTTTCAACGAGACAGTCAATTGAATGAACATCAGCGTTGCCGATCTGCTGGAATATCGTCCTGCAGGGTTCTTTTAAATGCCCGTAAATCTATCGTGCTAACATGGGGATATAATTTAAGTTAATTGGTGAAAATTAACCATTTCTTCACACTATCCGTATATAGGCTAAGGTTTTGAATGGATAGTCAACTTTAAACACTCAGTGCTATCGCCTGGATTTGAACCACGGATCTCCTGGTTTCCGTCTATTCGCTCTTAATCATTGAGCTATCATGGCCAACGTGCCGTCGTAACATTAAATTCTCCAATTGACTCATACATACACATTTTTCCCCAGGTAAACCATTAAGGGCTCTCGTATCCGTGATAGCTTGTGACGACTTACTATTGTACTTAAATCCCAGGCTTCACCATTAAACACTTATTATTTGGGTTAATTGATGGAAATTTTGACTCATATATATATATATATATATATATATATATATATATATATATATGAGTCAATTGGAGAATTTAATGTCAGCGCTGCACGTTGGCCATGGTAGCTCCATGGGTAAGAGCGACTGGACGGAAACCAGGAGATCCGTGGTTCAAATCCCGGCCATGACATTGAATTTTTCAAGTTGACTCTATCCATGAGGTTATAACTTTTAAGCATAAGTCAAACCATCTATCTGGGTTGGGTTTGAACCCATGACTTTCAGATCATGCTCTCTCTCTCTCTCTCTCTCTCTCTCTCTCTCTCTCTCTCTCTCTCTCTCTCTCTCTCTCTCTCTCTCTCTCTCTCTCTCTTTAAAACCCGTATTTTCGTACAATCTCGCTATTCTGTACCACGCACGTGGTAGAGAAAGTAAATATGAATATTTGTGGAACTAATTTAAAAATAAAAACCAAATTTAGTTTATGTATTATATACTAAACCGTCAGGTGGCACCTATTAAAATTTCAGAAGAGTTGACCTAACATTATGGATTTTTAAATTTCACAGTTGGGTATCCTTAAGTGAAGCACAGTTCCGTACTCGCCTCCAGAAACAAATTTATGATACTACATACTTCCACTACTGGATCCATGATTATGTAAATGTCCTTGGTGAAGGACGTATAACTTCCTGAGCCGCTTCAAGGTGCCCCAATGATCTGCTTTCCATCCTGTCCTTATTACACGTTCCTGCTAATTATCAGACTGTGCATCCTCCAATCGAACCCACATCTACGCGAGAAAGTTCATTACCATCTTCTTGCACGTTTTTCTACATCTTCAAACATTAAAGATACAAAGAGTCAATGCTGCTTCTTTTCCTGGGCTTATACGTTGTTTATTCTTCAAAGCCAGAGCATGGCAGCTTGCAAACTAAATTATTTATTGACCCAATTCGCCCTTAGTTAGTTCTGTAAACTAAAGCAGTTTTAGTTAAATGAAATTGAAGTTTTTATTTAAGGAGGCTCTTTACCTTGATCTGGTCCCAAGGTCTCATTATATCTTTGGCATGAGACTAGAGGTAAATCTACGACACGGGACCACCAACTTTACTTCCTTTCAGGAGAATATAAATTTCATTTACCATAAAACCATCTTAATTATATGGTAATTTAAACAAAATTGTTGAAGTTTTGAAAAAAAGATCAAATTTTCAGAAACTTCTTCATATAAAGGATAACTTAGGATGGAAAAAAATGTTCTTATTTTTTTAATCTTCCTGTGGCGTCCTTAGAACCGAACAACTTAAATACCAAGTTTATGACTTAGCATTGATCATTATTTATGACTTAGCGTTGTTAGGTATGCTATTACACACACATACACACACACAGAGAGAGAGAGAGAGAGAGAGAGAGAGAGAGAGAGAGAGAGAGAGAGAGAGAGAGAGAGAGAGAGAGAGAGAGAGAGAGAGAGAGAGAGCTTCTGGTTAGTTTATTTGTATTTGAACATATAATGCTTTCTTACAATTCCAGTTACAATTTTTCTATTCCAATTACAAACTTGTTAGTTGCTGATATTTATGTCTAATAGTAGTATTGGCTTCCTGACCGTTTACCTCTATTCTAGCCCTTATGCGATCTTGACCTAATATTCCGTTGCATCCTCCATTTGTATACCTCTTAGCTTCCTTACCCTTCTCATCTATTTCTCTTTAATTTTGTCTACTTATATTTCCACCGCCCTTATTCTTTTCTCTCCTTTCTACGTAAGCATTTTTATAGTTCCTACACAAGCCTCTTTATTAACCTAGTTCTTATCCCAAATTAATTCCTTCCAGTTTTCCATTTCCTTAAGTTCCGCTACATAGTACTCTACGATGAACCTTGCCCTTGCTAGTGGCGCTGCGTGGTATAGCCATGTCTGGCCGCTCTTACACTGCTCAAGGAAATTGGTGCGAACTTCCTAGCTCTGGTAATGAGTTGTACTCTACGATGAACCTTGCCCTTGCCACTAGCGTTGCGTGGTATAGCTATGCTTATTTTATTTACACATAAACTGGACTCCTTTGGTGAATCCTCTCTCAATATAGCTCCCGTCCTTAACCGACTAAACCCTTCCTCTCATATCTATCACATATCTATATATAACACAGCTTCTAAGAACGCTTATTTTGGATTCAAGGAATCTTAAAAGAGCTGCTTTATATTGAAATCTTGACATGGTAATTTTTTGGGTGGAATGCAATATTCATCTACGTATTGTTAATTGTACGTATTAGAGTATATAAAAATTAATCATGAGTGTATAACTTGAGTACAAAAGTTACTTTTTATATGAATGCTATAATAAGTGTATTTTGTGAAACTTTAATGGGTAATAAAAGCTGTATAAGTGTAACAGTCTGATTTTTCTTTCTTTCTGAGTCCTCTATTTATTCAGGTAAGATGATGTGTTATACTTCATCCAAAAATTTATATTGAGATCATATAAATGTATGATCTTTCTATGAATAACATTGCTCGAAAATTAAAAGTATCTTAAAATACCAAATTTAGTATTAAAGTTCAGCGTCGTGCAAGGATGCCACACAAAGACTTTTTAGAATTTTTTCACTCCAAGTTAACTTTAAATATTTCCATTTTCCCTTTTTACTTTTGATATAAAAGATGCTCAATGATTTTGATTAAATTGTCATCCTTTTAAGATGCTGCATGATGAAATGTATACCCTGAATTTTCTAGGAATAGTCTGAGAAGTGTTCTTCATTCTTAACTTGTTTTATAATTGGTAAACTATAAGACAGATAAAAACTTATTGCTCAAACAAAGCAGTTTTCAATAAAGAACACGATTTACGTCAATCAAATTCATAATTGCACTAGCATTTCTTTATTATCGGTTTGAATTTTCAAATATTTATACTATTTTTGCAAGTAATAAGTTAAGATTCACTTTCTCGTGGTTACGAAACATGAAATTTCAAAGCCATAATTGAAAGCATCCTTTTAAAAAGTGTGACCATCGCTCGATTAACGAGAAGTAGTCAAAAGAACAGTGAAAAAGATAATATTTTGAATTTTGATATACCAGCTTTGAATAGAGTTCTACAATTTATCAAACCCGTCAACACGAGTCAACAACTTCAACCCATCATTATGAGTAATATAGATCCAGTTAAAATTAATCTAGATTCCAATCTAGTTTACCCAGGAAGCAGATGGAAGAGGAATCACGCCTTCAACAGACAACTAGTAATCAAAAAGATATTGTTCCAGAAAATGAGGTAGAAGGTGAAGTATATTTGCCATTAGACTCCATCAGTTCAACTTCTCCACATCCAGAGATGAAGCAACTCCAACCAATTACCACAGGTGACAATCAATCATCTGTGTCCAGCTCCAATGTTCCGGTCTCAGATGTTGGTATTGAAAATCAGGAGATCGTCAAGGAGGAGGAGCCTTTAGGTTTCTTGGAAAGTCGAGTTTGTGTCCGTCAACAGTAGTTGGTGCAGCTCCCACTGAAGATGGTCTGAAGCAAAGACCGAAAAGCGCTTCTGGAAGGAAGGGTGAACATCTGCCTAGTCTGAGTGAGTAATCTTAAAAAACTCAAGCATGCCAGCTACTCATTATTTATATAAAAAGAACATAAACTTGTAGAAGAGTGAGTAGAGACTCTCGTGAGAATACAACGCATCAGTCCCTTTCCTTTCACTTTTATTCAGGAGTATAGTCCTGGATGACGCCTCATAAGAAAACATACGCGCACTTAGATCTATCTAGATCAATTATGCCTAATAACCCTTAGGAGGAAGGGATGAAGTGAAGCAATCACAGGAGACAACAAGCGCATGCACACAGCCCACGAAGACGTGCGAAAGTTCCAGCTCGAAGAGCTGCCTACAAAGGCTGATGGTGAGCCCTCGAACAAGAATCACCCCAGTATCCACACTTATTCCTTTGAGCATATGCGCCATCTCTCTGGCACCGCCATACGCTACGAAATCTAGGGATACGCCTGAAACATAGGAAAGAATTTGAATGAAAGAGAAATAATGAAAGCGAAACTCGGTAGGATCCGCATACCGACCCTGAAAATCTACGAAATGCTCAAAGTTATAGTGAGTAGTCAAAGATAATCGAATGGGAGACTTCCATAGCTAGCGCCTCAAACGTTAGCGGGGGTTTATTCAGGTGTAAGTAAATCTTGTATTTTCGCATAATCTTTATAGAATTTTGAGTCGGATGCAGCTTTCTTCTTCATTAAATATCAAAATGGCAGATAACGTTAAAAAGGATAAGAAGAACTTGAACACCAAAGCATGCAATAGATGGTTGTATGTACAGAAGACAATCAGGATGTATGAAACAGTTGCTACCCATTGTAAAGTGAACTGGCGAATTACTGGAAGCATTCATGCCCTTTGCACGAGTGTGGGTGAACGGCATTCGATATTCTGACCGCGGTTCAACAATTCGCACGATTCTGACATAGTTTGGAAATATGACCATAAACCTCTCTCTCTATTTCGTGCTTTTCCATTGCTATCCCAATCTGAGAAGTGAACGGTAAACCATAAGGGCATATTGATGACTTCCGATTCTGTAATGTCAATCAGCATGTTCTCTGTTAGTAGGTGAGTGGTGCACGTACCACCGATGTGAAAGTGGTACAAAGATAATACTGTTTGCTTAATTAGCAATTCCAGTTCAGCACTGTTAGAAGAACAGTATTATTTAGGTTATAATGTTTGCTTCACGCTTCACCACGTGTATATATGATGCATGTCTCTACCAATTCTTCAGCAACCTGTACTTACAAAACCTTCATGCTATAAACTGAAGCAGATGTAAGTTGGCGAGCAAAGGTTACTACGTTGGCGCGACAGTTTGATGCAAATGGAAATAATGGGCGTTTAGCTCAGGGTAAAGCAATGAGGTTTCTCTCAGGGTATGCGTGGATATGTATGAGAAGGATGGTTTTAATGACACTGGATTGCCCGTTTCAAACTGGTTTAATGACTGCTTCTTTCATTATTACGTTAAACTCGAAGTTGCCGACCAAGGAGTACAAATATCACTGTTTAAAGGTACTGGAGGTGGAATACTTATTACTCGATAATACTTAATTAGTTACGTATAAACCGACAAATATCTTTTCTCATCACTTCTGGTCTGCCCTCGACCAAGACAGAAGAAGTTGACTGCCCTAATCGGCTTCACGCCTCGGACTGAATGTCCTCACAGCTGCGCGTGAATATCTAACTTTCACTTTCTCAAAGCCCTTTATACACACAAAGATTCCGTTTGTGACAATTTTGCCCATTGTCATTATTAGGGTCCGAAGAGTACCTTTACAAACAAAGTCAAGTGCTATTCATTTAGGATTCTTACTAAGAAAACCCTTTTTCTTCCGTGTATTTTGTTAAACAACTCAACCAACTCCGTTGCTATTCAACCCGACTGCACCTGCACGCGTTCCATACAAATATACATTACTTTGAAATCCATTACGATTCTTTATACATCGCATCCCTTAATTTCGGTATCAAAACAAACATGTAAAAAACAGAATGGCAGCTTAGCACTTCAAAATGTGTCATAAAGCATTGGAGAGCTCAAATCAATGACAATGAAAACCTCGAAAATTATTAAGTTACAAAACATATTGAACATAAATTGTCTTCATGCAATCGGCAGTTTTCATGCTGTAAGATTTTGTCTGTCTGTTATACTTTTCCAGTTTTACATAATTGAGAGTGAAATATGTGACTATTCGAGGATTATTAAAGTTTTATGCTTTATTACTTGTACAAATGCCTTAAACATATTAAGCTATTTTCAGCAATATCCTCACAACTAATTTTGAGACACTCAAAAAGTCAGGAAAATGTGTGTGTATGTGTGTAGTGTTTATCCTCCACTTTTAGTATATACGGCACCGCAGGCGCTGACACTGATGGTACATGAGATGAAGATGGAGCACCGGTGGAATAAGATGGCGGGGGAAACCGGAGATCCCGGAGAACACCCACCCCTGCACCGTGTAAGGAAAACGTGTTCATTCAAAGAACACCCTAGGGTGGGAGAGACCACTTTTATCTTTGGAAAACATGGAAGGTGGTGAAACTACATATTTGGTATATATCTGGTATTTCTTTTCAAGTTTTAATGCTCTCTCCTCCCTCTTTTTCCCTCTTTCTCTCACTTTCATTTCTCTTGTATTTTTGAAACCTCACGCTGAAGCCTTATTATCAAATGAACCAAGGAAGAATGCCACAATAAACTGCCTGGTAGAGTTTAATCATTTGGAGTAAATGCAGTACTTAGTTCTCAGATATCATTTGATTATATTATACAATTAAGGTTAAATGAGAAATAACTTAGGTATACATAACAAAATTATATCTTTAATGTCGGTTTGGTAAGATTGCTGAACCAAGAGTGTGTTGTTCATTCAAGTGCAGCATTCCAGGTTACAACATTTATGATAGTGAAATTCCAGCTATTAAAATACTTACATAGAAACTTTACAAACAAGAAGTGCTATTAACTTAAGCAGCAGTTTTAAGCTAATTGCTAAAGCATGATATTACTTACATACACCAATAAAACGGCATGAAAGTATTTGAAGAAAAGGCCATGAACCTAATAAAATCAATGAATTTAAAACTGCTTAATAAGGTCAGTCTGGACCGAGAATTCATAAGATATCAAAATGCACCACTTCTTAAAACCGTTCATAATTATTATGTACGTTTCTTGTTTTATAAGTGAGGTTGTGATGTTACTGAACTTTCTTATGCCAAAATATTTAGGAGACGTTAAAGGCTATCAAACCATGTGACTGCACCTGTAAGAATTAGGTACTTTTGGAGAAATCATTAGGGAATTGTATATGGAAATGGTTATTAGACAGCTGCTATTGAAAGTAGAGCTTTTAACATGAGCTAGTTGAACCAGAAAGCCCACTTCTGTAGCGTGTCTGCCTCGTGTTCAAGAGGTGCCAAATTCAAATCTCGGTCAGGGCAAGTTACGTGGATAACGTTTTTTTGGGTTTTTCTGAAAGATGAATATCGGATAACTTGAAATTGGCTAATTTGAGCATCCTTTCGCCATTTTATTCATCGTCATATAGGACTTAACGTTGGAGGACGTTAATTACACATACTCACAGACTCTCACTAGAAATTGAGCACTATGACTTCTTGGAATAACATTTCTATAGTACTCCATCGTTACAAACCATGGTTATTTTTTGTGTTGGAAATCTTTACTTTAAGCAGAGGCTTGTATCGCTTACGGCGGATTATTTGAATAATGTGAAATGAATTCAACGGAACTAGAAGACATGTTGCAAGCAGCGGAATGGTGAGCATTTGAAATGTTACAAAATAAAAAAGTCGACAAGAAAAATACAGCTTTGCATACAATAGATTTCTTAATAGTTCAGTATAAAAAACGTACAAAATAATTATAATCAAAACGTGTTTTGCTACCAGCTCTGGTACTACGAGGGTCAAACAACGACGAAAGGCACCAACAACAATACAACAACCGCTAATGCTTAGAGTCTGTCTAGTGAACGCGAGTGCAGTTTGCCCCTCAAAGGAAATCCAAACTTCCGCCCACTAATGACCGTCATAAATCTATCTCCACACTTCAGAAATGGAACACTTCGTTGAGGACCAATAGCAACCCTGATTTTCTCGAAGTGACAGTCGCATGTTTACTCCACGTGGAGTCTCAGTTGCCATAGTTCCAACTTCCATTTGATCTGTTTCATTACGTGCAGAAACTTCGTTGTGTGTCACGATGTGGAGACCGTGGGAGGGAAATGCAGTGGTAAATGGACATGAAGCAGTAGATACTTGCAGTTAAGTGAAAATAAAGTGATGACAATAGTTTGAATAACTCGGCCGAGTTATATTACTGGAAAAGCCTCAAAAAACAAAGTTATAACGGGAACTGTTTCTAAGAAAATTCAAGCGTTTGTTTTAAACACACATAAATATGTGCTGACAAATAATCTTGGTAAGGGGTCGTGCAATGAACCTGATGATAAATTCTGGGTATTCACAGAAATACAGTAAGAAATATTGTGACGAAAGGAATACCAAAATCGCCGATCAAGTGTGAAAACAAAAGAAACGTTTCTCTAAAGTAGATAATTTCACATGCGATTTAATTCGTTGAGAAATTATAGATTCTATGCAAAAGGGAGAGCGCCTACCTTAGACGAATTGGTTGCACATTTGCAAGAAATTTGTGATTTTCCTCATGGGCACTTAACTTTGCGCGGTCTCCTAAAGGAGCTGGGTTTCAAATACCGCACTTTGAATAAGATAAGGGTTATTATGGAATCCAGTAGAATTGTAGCTTGCCAAAACTAAGGAAGTTTTGCATTAGTGGATATAAGATAATTTACGAGGGCTGTTCAATAAAGAATGATCATAATTTTTACGGTCATAATTTTTCGCACTGAAATTCAAACTTATTGTATTCTGTTAGCCTAATGTGAAACAAACACCTCGTAGTAGTTTCATTGTTGGTAGCCCTACTTGCCGCCTAGGAGAACCAGGCAAGTTCAAACATTTTCAGTATCGCCTACCACTGCAATGGAGGTAGCATGCAGTTAAAGTTGATGATACAGGAAGATCCGGAATTTATTTCAAACGTAATCACAGCTGATGAAACTTGGCTACATCATTTTAATCCAGAGAGAAAACAGCAAACTCATTGTGGAAGTCTCCTTGATCATCAACCCCCAGAAAAGCAAAAGTGGTTGGGAAAGTTATGGTCATCTCATTCATTGATATTCATGGAATGGTTTATCGGCATGTTGTACCTGCACACACACACACCAGTAGCTGGGCAATACTATAGGGATGACCTGAAAATATTGCAAGTCCATATCAGGCGCAAAAGACCACATTTCCGTGAAGCAGGCTGGATGCTGCAACCTCGATAATGCGCGGCGGCATATTGCCAATGTTGTTGCAACGTGAAGTGCATCCCTCATCCTCCCTATAGTCCGGATTTAGCCCCCATGTAATTTTTTTCTATTCCCTAACTTGAAGAAACGCCTTCGTGGAAGGCATTATCCATCATCAGAAGCATTGGTGAAGGCTCCGGATGCGAGTTTGAAGGATCTCTCAAAAAATGGTTTCAGCATGTCTTTGATAACTGGCAGAAACGCTGGGACAAGTGAAGAGTATTCAGGGAAGATTATTTTGTGAAGAACCATCAAAATTATGCGGATGAGTAAGGGTACATTGTCAAAAAAAAATTGTGATCAATCTTTATTGAACAGCCCTCGTATTTAGACGAAACCTCGTATGATACCCATGACGTATCGAGAAAGGTGGCAACCTTGCAGAAAGGTCTGGGAGAAGGAGGGCCGGTGTTGTAAAACGATTATAAGGGTTCGTCAAAGGCAGCGGCCGACCTGCATATGAGTTTACTAAACAGACTCTACCATAGGGCAGGTCCTAATGTATACTTCTGTTTCTAAATACATTTCAGTTGATTCTCTACTATTTTGTATTAAGTGCTGTGTGATATATACCTAGTATACAATAAAACATGTTAAGATGTACTTTATTTTTCTCTTTGGATTGCTGCCTAGATGGTATAGCATATGGCCGAGACCTAGAAGACTAACTGTCCACTTCACATCGATTCATAAGTTATCTCCAAGTAGTTCCGTCGTGATATGACCACGTAGTTCAAGTAACGTAAAATAAACAGCGATAAAGTATCTATAGAAGGTAGAAAGTTAAAGATAACTGCTAATATTTTACTACAATAATCAACTTCAAAGCTGTAAAATTATAACTTGTGAGAGTAATAAATTAAACTGCGGCAGAGAGAAGAATTCCTTCCTCAATACGAGATGACGGAACACTTTGTGATAGTATTTGGGACGTAACAAAGTAGACATACCACCGTTAAGCTTCCCTCCAAGTTACGCCCAGCCAGTGGCACAAAGGGGCGAGGATTCATCACTTTCCTTGACGGTTTTGCTGAATCACGGGCCGCGTCAACTACTTGAACCCTCTGGAAGACGGCGGCCCGCACACGCCCAGGAAGCTGAGAGGAAGGGCATGGTAAACATTAGCGTAACACATTGGGCGTTAAAATGCTAACTTCCGGGTGTTGGTTTAGTCTTGGCTTAAGATTTGTAATAATATGTGATGCAGTGCAAGCAAGAGGCGATATACAACGCTCATTATGATCTGGTTGAACTTGCTTTGCTTGATTCCTCAAGCTTGCTTTTAGAGCAAGTGGCAGCAAACAGTGAACTTATGTAAATCATAAAGTTGTTTAGCTATTGGGTGGTTCAGAATTATTAATTGTAATGGACTGCAGGTTGCATAATTGCTTTGCACAGCACCGATTTAAGCAAAGTGGTATATCTTGAAATATATTGGAACCCTCCCGAGAGGAGGGGATCCGTCCCTTTCAGCTGCCATGGTGCGGACGCTGCGGACCCTTAGCACTCGTGGTACCTCTGACGTTACTAGAGGGACCTCGGGCCGAACATTCAACCCCCTTCCCGAAAGGGAGTTGTTCGGATTGGGTTGGACTCGAGGAGACAGTGTGTTCCCGACACCCGCGGGAAATCGGGTGCCTCCGGCCAGGCCTAGGCCGCCCGGAGGGGATAGAGGGTTGCCTCAGAAGTCCCGGGTACTAGCCTGCAGAACTAGTAGGTGTGCTAGATCACCAGGTGGCCCCAGCGAGGTTTTTCGGTTGTCTTCCCTGCGGGGTTGACGCGCGTAAGTGGCGTATCCACTTCCATCCCGTCTTGACGTCGATGGGGCGAGGCTTTTTAGCCTTCAGGTATTTCCCTATGGAAAGAGCCCCGGAGTTTCCATCGCTCCCGGGTAGAAGGAGGCCAGGATCTTCGGACCTCTGGCTAGATCCTCTGCGTTTAACTGTCTGCTAGTGCGTACACGTCTTGCCCAGACAATTCTTGGTAGGCGCAGTGGCTTTCAAAGCTTTCAACTTTTTCAGGTTGTGCACTGTTCTCATTCTATCAACCAGCAGGATACCACACAATAAATTTTGAAGCAGAAGTAACGGGTATTCATATTTCACTCCGACATCTTCTATATAGAATACATAAATTCAAAAATGCTGTCATACTTTCTGATTCTAAAGCAGCATTATGTGCAATAAGTTCATATAAAATGAGGTCAATCCAAATTAAAGAATGTCACAAATTGATCCAACAACTTCAAAAACTACAGAAAAGAATTATATTACAGTGGATACCTGCACATTGTGGAATTGCTGGAAATGAATCAGCTGATTTTCTTGCCAAAAAAGGTGCAAATTTAATTCAGAACAGAAATAAAAACTTACTCTTTACATGCATTAAAAGATTAATCAAAAGCAAATGTAAAAACAAACAAAACCAATCAATATCTAACAAAGGCAAAGATAAAAATGGAAGATATTAAATAAAAATCCAGAAATTATTCCAGAAATCCCAGGTAAAGCTGCAGTAGCAAATTTTAGATTACTTACGGAACATGATTATTTGGCCAAACCCTTACACAGAATATGAATTTATACAAGTCCAAATTGTCCTCTGTGCAACAAAGAAGAGGAAATGACTGACATCTTTTAACCTGTAAAGTCCTACCTGCCGGACCCACTACACAGAAATATTGGAGAGCAAGAGAGCTAATGGCTTCATTGCCAAAGCCTAACATTTGAAAACAACTTTTTCAGGTTCGCCTTGGTGAGATAAATTGATACATTGATGACTGCATAGCATACTATGGATTCAAGGTTGAATCCTAGTGCTTTGTTCCATTAGAAAACAAAAACAAAGCACAAACATGTTGTAAATTGATATTTTTCTGGGTTATTAAATTTTAGTGTAAACCCCTTTGTGAGACACTGTATATAAATAACTGTGCAAAGAATAAGTAAACAAAACTCTCGTATCACGCAAAAACACAAACCTCAGTGGACAATTTAGCACATGCCTTTCTCTACTCTTGTGAAAACTTTCATACCAACGCTTACTCCTCTATCTGTTAATCAAGTTTATCATGTTAATCCTATTGCTAATTTTATAGGTGCAAAGAGAATATGGGAATGCTTAAACCTTATGCTGCTAATTAATCATAAAGAATACCTTGGGGATGTAGGCAAACGCTTACAAGTATTGCAGATGCAGGAGCCGAGATTGAAATATTCAGCCTTGTTAACTAAGACGTGCTGTTGAAAGAATTTGACGGTGCTTATCCAGCTGCACGTGGGAGAGTCTTTCCTTAACACTCGTGTGTAAATCTTGCTGAGCTGTAATGTGGGTCGCACCTGAGATGTTGTACGTGTTTGTTTGCCTAACACCGCATTTACATGAAACTCACATATACCTAGCAGCAAGTCTCTTACTTTCTTTCTTCTGTTTGTTTTAAGTCTCCTTTCCTTTTACCTCGTCTAAGCTTGTATGCCCGCTGTAATCTCTGACATAACCACATTGATGAGTACCTGAAATTGAAAATAGAAGTATTTTAATCTCATACCACGACATGTGAATGTAGAGAAACTGAGTGTAGGGAAAAAGAAAGCGTCAATGGATACCCATAACTGAATTTTGGGGAAAATGTTCAGAAATAAAAATAATTATATACCATCTCTTTTCTTTCACAGTCCTTGAAAGATTCAGCGTGTGACCTGACCGTATAAATACCCAACACACAGCCTGCATTTATATTTATGCCTTACATTTTATTTGCAGTTTTCTACGAAAATAGTATGGGCGCGCCGTGGCTCAGTGGTTAGACCGCTTGGCTCTCACCAAGGCGGCCCGGGTTCGATCCCAGGTGACCGCAAAGTGAGATTGTGGTGGACAACACGGTGCTGGGGCGGGTTTTCTCCGGGATCTCTGGTTTCCGCCGCCATCTCATTCCACCGGTGCTCCATCTTCATCTCATGTATCATCAGTGTCATCGCCTGCGGTGCCGTATGTAGTAAAAGCGGGCGTTAAACACTACACTATACACTACGAAAATAGTTTGCATGCAATCGTCTTCAAATTTTCAACACAGGCTCACAGATAATGAGCTTAAAAGCTTGGCAAATTGCTTTTTTACACTTTATTTTACAATTAATTCGATCAACGAGGATAGATAGCTTAAACTATGGTATTTTCAGGGCTACAGTTTTTACTGAGGCAACCAGAGTAATAAATAAATTTATACATGTCATTTTGTACCATAAATAACATATTAGTATCCTTGTTTTCCCAACTTTTTGATTTCTGCTTCATTTGGAACACTTGATGTATTAACACACTGCGTATTTTAAATATATATAACAGGGTAACGCTTTGAAACATTAAAACAATGCAAATGAACATTAAATGATTAAAGGAATAATTTTGATCTAACAAATAAAAATGAAAATATTAGCGAGTTCATGTGGGCAATCCAGTGAGTAAGAACATGCAGTATCGCAGTTTTAATGTACATACTTCAACTAGTTAGATCATATCGGATAGTGAATGAATGAAATGGGTGAAATGATACTCACATGAGCCCAGGGTCCATAGAGCTGAGAGTTACCGCCATTCATTTTCAGGATAAGGATAAACCAAGAGACGAAACCTTATCCAGAAAACTCGCCATAACCGAGATTGGAACTCGGGATCTCTTGAACTTGGACAGACAAGGTATCATCTATGCTACAGAGGCGAGCTAATAAATTATTTATTTATCACTATGGATGCAATAGCGCCTTTTGCCAGTTAGGATTTCTGTTTACAGACATTCCACCGCATATCTCCTCTAATCCGAGGCTCATATGAACCTCATTAAAAATTTATTCCCGTTCAGTGAATTAACTTTCCCCTCCTGATCAGTTTCAACTTGTCCTTTCCGTGCTCATAGTTATAAAAACCTTTCTTAGACTTGTTTTTGCTAATTGTTTACACAGTATTGTTTCCCTTACCCACATTTCATATATTTTCACTCGCTTTGCTCACGTCGAATGTTCTAGAATGCTACATTATACGTAAACAGCTTTTTGTGTAATCCTGCACCTCTCAGTCCATAGAAAGTACCTTGCAAGAAGTACTATTACGGTTTATTGCAGCTACCAACACTCTCGAAGCAATTAATTAATTCTGCCAGCGTCCGTGTACATAAAGTTTCAATTTTAGCGAGCGGTCTTTGAATTGAAGACTCAATTGATATAATACCTTGTTGATCAAGTTCATCAAATGATTTAAACTTACATAAACGTGTTCAATATAAATCATATTAATCATTATCACGCTTCTATATGCATATAGGAGCGTAACTTCTGTAATCACCTTCGTAATCTGAGAAAATGTTATACCAAAGCAAGTTATGAATTATCTTTCAAATTTTGAGTGAGTATGCTTTTAAGTTTTCGCAAATATTCTTTGTTGGAGGACCATAGTGTTTAATGGAAATGGATCCGAGAGTATAAAATGACTGAGAATAGATGTTAATTTCACATAGTGGAAGCTTATGTAAACATTCGCTTATTTTAGTTTGTTATTCAGTAATGAATGAAAGTTAGGGTACTAGATTGCACAACAAAATAACTGGAGTCGACTCCATTTTGGAAGAATATGTGCAATTAGAAGGCCATCCGGTATTTAAGATCAGTCATACCGTGGTAACGTGTGAGGCTAGCGTTTGGGTAGTTCTTGGTGGCAACATGGGTTCTTCTGTGGTTTTCCATGGTTGGCAAGATGACTGTTGAGATGGTGTCTTCTACCTCATCTACGGTCTTGTGTCATTTAATCTCTCTCTCTCTCTCTCTCTCTCTCTCTCTCTCTCTCTCTCTCTCTCTCTCTCTCTCTCTCTCTCTCTCTCTTTAATTTTACGTCCTCCAACGTTAAGTCATATCGGACGGTGAATGGAATGGGTGAAATGATGCTCAAATGTGTCCAGCGTCCTTGGAGCTTAGAGCATCTTTAAGGAAAAGGGAAAACGCCGGTAAAAACCTTATCCAGGTAACTGATCGAGATTCGAACTCGGGACTTCTTGAACGTGTGGCAGACACGCTACCGAGGCGGGCTTTGATCTCTCTCTTTATTGTGGGGCTGTATAGGTTGTCGGCGGACATATGACTCAGACCTTGCCATTTGGCTCCATTATAAGTTGACAGTTTTAGCATCCATTGCTGGATCGGGCTTTCTGCGGTTCCCGCTGGAGGGGAGCCTATAAGTCGACTTCAAATAGCTTGGGTGGAACATGTTCTGCCGCCGCTGATGTTCCCTAGCCGGCTGGTCAAGCCTTTAAGAGTTAGAAAGATCTGGGTGTCATTCTTCTTTGTTGACTGAGCTTCTAGTGGACGTGTTACGTATCTCCTTCGTTACCAAAATCTATCCTATCTAAAAATCAGGCGTGCAGTTAACAATGGTTAACGTCTGCTCTTACTACGCACTACACCACAAGCGGTGACACTGATGATAAATGCTGCTGCTGCTGCTGATGATGATGATAATGATGATGATGATGGAATGATATTTGTGAAAGGAAATATGGAAACGAAACGCTCAGGCTTAAGTTAGCTTTCGCCAGTTATGAGTGGAAGAAGTCTCAGAGGGCGGTCCTGGTACGATTTGAAACCCAAATCTACAGAATGTGTAACAGTTATATCACTATGGATCAGAAATGGGAAATACCAGCACACTAAGGAAGAAAAACTCTTTCTCATCCACTTCTGTGATACGCTGAAACACTAAGTTGCTTTTCCCCGTAGATGAATGCGGTGTTGGATTCGAGAAACTAATTTGTTTTTCAAGTTATTACTTTTTCATATAAATGGTATCTCATAAAACTGACGTTCGTAGTTAGATGACACGTCCACTGCTACTGTGCAAAGCAGAACTGAACGAAGGAATAAAGTTCCGTTTTGAGAAGAGGATTCTGGAGAGCTGTTTCTTACCAACCTTGCATTGGATAATAATGTCTGTGTGTTGGCTCAACATATCATAAGAATATTTGAGAAACTTGCACTTTCTAGTGTACCATTTAAACTTCTGTTGATGCATTGCAAGGTATATATTCTTAAATGTAATTTGCATTTGACAAAGTGGCATGTACAGTTTGCTTATTTTTACGTTAGTCATTACACCTCACAATAGCTTTCCTTCGTAGTTCAGAAATTATATTACTTTTTCCAGATCTGAGTACTACCCTCATGACCGTCCATCCTGACATAAGTTTTCTGTGGCGGGGGGGGGGGGGGGGGGGTGGGAGTTCCCGAGTCGTTAGGCGAATTCTGAGAAGGTTCATTACAGCGGGAGACTCACAGTCCGATTCCCAACTCCTCCCAGTGGGATGTGTAAATCTGGAAAGGAGGGAAGCCTATTGTAAGAGTTCCCAGAGGAGTCACAATCTGTAAACCTGCTCTCTGCCGCCACATCTACTAGATCCGGTCACCTTATGTCACCTCATACCTCATTCCTCTTTCTAAATATATTCCTTCACATTTTTTCAATTTTTTGTTTGTTTATGTTTTACTTGGATTTTTCACCCTGCTTATTTCTTACTTTTCCATGCTGTTTGAAATGTTCTGAAGTATCTTCGCCACAGTTGTTTTATCGAATTTAAAGTGGAGTAAACTAGCATTCGTTAAACTTTTGTTAATTGGTCTTTAATCTGTCATATATAAACAATGATCTTAAAATCATCCTTATACCCTTTATCCTTTTAGTGCTAAGCACACTTTCATAAATATCGTGAGTGCTTCAATAAATATCTTAAGTAATCACATTGTTTAAGCTCGATAATAGGTAATTGGCTTGAACAGAGTGCAACTATGTTTAACCCCTTGTGTCCGTTAGAGCGCACACATCAACATTAATGTAAGTAATGTAGCATTAAGTCTTGTTTTTGTCAGGATGTACTCTTTTGTTTGTTACAGTCAGGTTACTGCCCCCGTCACCATGACAACTACATGAGTAACAACAAAAGATGCCTCAGCTGTGACGACGGTTCACGTCCATTATAGCGAAACAAACACTGCACACGTCTAATGATCCTGCTTCTTTCGAACAGCATATCCTTGGGCATTAAGCTATAAATTCCTGAGCATTAGCATCAAAATACGAACTAAATGAGCACATAAACAAGTGAGAATCACAGACATAATTTGCCTAAAAATTATAGGTTATATTTCCATTTTCTCCTGCAATGAAATGGCTGCCCACTTTTAGAGACTAATGAGTAGAGGCCGGATTTGTAAGTACAATCAACTGATGAAATAAGCAAGCAAATAAGCACGAAAAATGAAACAAATAAGCACAAAAATAAGCAAATAAAACTTTAATCATGAACGTATTGCTCGAAAGAATTTTTACCACACTCACGCTTGTTACAGTATACGAGAGAGTTATCTTGAGACTTTTTGTTCCATTCATACCCCGCTTTTAACTCCAATGGTCATATCGGCCGTCGTTCTCCTTTGGAACATATCGGAGGTGTTAGCTTGTATTCGTTGGGCTTTTATCATTAGATGACGCAGACATTCGCACTCTCATTCATACTTCACACTCTGGGGAAGATGAAGAATCATCTTGTTCGAAGAAAAATCCCCACCCCCTCAGCCGGGAATAGAACCCGGGACTCCTTTGAGATCTCCTTGTGGGAAGCTCCTGCGTTTTTTCATTGAAAAAATACTGTAAAAAGGATCTCTCAACGTTGCATGACGTTACTGAAACATGCGAAAAGCACCACAGTTCTTTTTAATTAATTTCCCTTAGATATACGTTTCTGTACCAGAAAGTTTTGTAGAAATTTTACAGTGTCTCGAAACCAGGATTTTTCATTGATACCTTACTGAGTTTCTCAAATGCAGTTTTAGCAATACTGTGAAACTTTGAAGACAACGTTACTGAAATTTCTTATATCAAAGAAAGTGAATGCTCCAAGATGTTATTTCGAGTCTCCAACTGTGTTATAATAGCAGGTATTTTGGAGAAGCGGCTATGGATGTATTCTATCTTATCCTGAATGCCAATATTAGCAAAACATTCTTGTGCTATGGCGATGTTGCCTTGCATCTTCTGCATCTAAGAAGTGCAGCACTGTTTTATTTCATTCAAATGTTCTGCGTAGAATGATACAGCCTTTAACCAAGAGCCAGATCGAGTTAAAACTGGCTGAGGAGGTAATGACAAATTTGGAAGGACTTCATGACATTTTTTAACTCTAATAGGCGACAGTATACTTTCTTTACGCTAGAGACAAGATGATCCACGTTTTTATATCGACTCCTGACTCTTTCGCCAAGATGACGATGGCTAGGAGTGAAAATTTACTTTTAAATTAATATGATTTGGATAAAATAAGCTATTTCAATTAAAAAGCATAAAATAAGCAAGCAGACGCCGTATTTCAGCAAAACAGCATTTATAAGCATTTTGTTTAGAAATCCGGGCTCTGCCCGCCTCGGTAGCGTGGTGGTAGCATGTTTGCCTCATGTTCAAGAGGTCCCGAGTTCGAATCTGGGTGATTTACCTGGATAAGGTCTTTTCCGTGGTTTTCCCTTATCCTAAAAGATGAATTTCGGGTAACTCTAAGCTCCATGGTCCCTGGGCCCATTTGAGTATCAGTTCACCCATTCCATTCAGCATCCGATATGACAACGTTGGAGGACGTAAATTACAAAAACAAAATCCGGGTTCTATAATGAAGAAGAGATGAACATCCTTAATTGCATCTCTCACTTTTAATTCTCTGGCCTCCTTACTCGTCAGTTGGAAAACGACATTTTCACCAATAGTGTGCTGCATACCAGTGCACCTGTTTTCGGTCATTGGCAGCTCATTATCAACGAATATTTGTGCGCATCTGAGAGGTGCCCCCCCTCTTACTTCTTAGGATACTTCTTAGATCTTATTCATACCGGATCCGGGAACTAAACGGGCAATTTTACGTTATATATTTTCTTCTGTGATTCAATGAATAACATGATTCAGTAGATGGGTCAACTATTTGATTTTACACTGAAAATTTAAACAAAAAATGCTACTATGACACAACTAGAAGGAAATTCCGTTGTCATTTTCATTTAGGACGCCATGATCGCCTCCTATATGCTAATGCCATATAAATGTGGTTGAAAACTTTGAGGAAACTTTCAACGCGGAAGAAGAAGCCTTCAGATAGCAGAAAGACCAGGAGTATGTCAGAGAATGTGTCTGTGTTAAGGGTTGTCAACAGAAGGACAAACCACTCGACGGTGAAGCATCGTACTAGAATAAACTTATCGGTGAGAAATGTAACAATAATATTGTACTTAGATCTTCACTTTTATCCCTACAAGCTTCAGGTAGTGCACCAACAGAGCCTTGTGAATTTGTCTCCCGAATCCTTGGAGGTTGTTAACATAATTACCAACTTTAATATTTGACAGATTTTTCGTTTTATAAAAATGCTTCATTTTTTGAATTCAGAGGAGCTCAAAATATATATTTCCGACGAAATCTCGCTATCCAAATTTTGACTGGAATACAATACATCTATTTCCTCTACTTACTGCAACTACGTAGGAAACAAAACATGGCAATCTAACCTATAAGCATCTTGGCCTCCCAGTGCTCTTAAATCATTCAGATATCGTTTTGAATTCTATATGAATAATATCCAATGAAGATTGGAGAGATCCCCATCTGATCTACGGATTAGGTCGAGAGCGCACCTGAGTGAGGGAAGAGGCGCCAAACGAAACAAAAAGCGTAACGTGACGGAAGATGAGTCTGGTCACAGTAGGATGATGTTGGCTCCTAACGGAACTCGAACCTGGTGTGAGCTAGAGAGAGAGAGTCGGTAGTTTGTTGCCAGCAAGCATGTGTGTGGTGTAGTGCAGTGTCAGTGTGGTGATGTTATTAGCAATGGATATCCTCACGCACTTCTGTAAGTCTCCTCATTTGTAACAGTGTCTCTGTAAAAGTGGTCCTAATATGCTACCAATTTTATTTTAGCTTAGAAATATTCAGTCGAAACAGGTGTAATGAACTACGCGTATTAAAATTGTAACTAAATCACTTACTGGTATTTGCTAACATTATTTCAAAAGAAAATTAAGGCTAATTCTGTACTTTTTATTCCATTTTCTTCTCCTGCTTTTGTTTGTTTACATGGAACAAGGTACAGAAACTATTGAATTTTAAAAATATATTAGTAAACTGCTGTGATTGGTTGAAATTAAAAGCTTCCTTAGATTAGATTGGTTATGATTCATAGGAGAAACTATGCAACTCGTATAGAAAGAAAAGTTTTTAAACACTTTGTGGAAGGTGCGCTGTACCCTAAAAAACAGTCATGCCATCTTTTTTTCTAATTGATCCATCCTAAAACAAAAACGCTTGGTAAAACCTTGTTGAACGTCGGCACTTGGTAGTCACTCAGGCTGAACTTCAGCTGGTCGAAGTAAGTCAGTGTCGCAGGGAATAGTTTTTCATAATTATTAAAACTGGATAATTATGTTGGAGACATTGGCATTAAAATAAAATGTGACACGTTCCTTTGATGTGTTTCAACCTGATTTTTCCACACATCTACCAGTCATGTGTTTGACATATTTTCGCATATATATGATATCAACAAATCAGCACAAATACTGGAAGTATTTTCTTTATCGTCTTCAACAAAAGTGATAAATAATCAACTTAAAGAAGTTCTAGTAGCTTTTTATGTGTAATTATTTTAATGTCAACAAAATGGCATCTCTGAGGAGTTTTATTACTTTATTTTATCATTTAAAAAAAAATTTTTTTTGTTATTTTCTCAAATTTAGATTGCTTATCTCTACTGCAGTGTGCTGCCTCTCAAAATATGTGTCATTGCAGTTAGTTTTTGCACAGGGAATTCCCTAAAATTTTCAGACATGAGAACCCGATCTGCTGTTTAAACCCATAATCAAGCTTAGAAAGGAATTTATTTATTTAACTCCAGAGGCTCTACTCCTATTAGTCCTGGACTCATGGGACAAAGGACCCGAGCCTCCTTCTACCTTGAAGCGATGGAAAACTCCAGGGTTCTTTCCATGGGGCAATACCTTGAGTCTAAAAAGCCGCGCGTCAACCCCGCAGGGAAGACTACCGAAAACCTCGGTGGGGCCGCTTGGTGATCTAGCACACCTTCTACTAGCTCTGCAGGTTAGTATCCAGGACTTATTAGGCAACCCTCTACCTCCTCCGGGCGGCCGTAGCCTGGGCGGAGGTATCCAGTTCCCCGTGGGTGTCGGGAATACAGTGCCCCCTCGAGTCCAACCTAATCCGATCAACTCCCCGACGGGAGCGGCTCGGCAGTTCGGCCCGAGGTTCCTGTGGTAACGTCAGAGGTACCACCAGTGCTAAGGGTCCGTAGCCCCCGCACCTCGTTAGCTGAAGGGGACGGATCCCCTCCCTTACGGGATTAGAAAGGAATTGGACCACATTTTGTTAAACAGGTCAAAACAAAAACATGAAATGAAAACGAGAAGCTTTTTGCACATAATCATACATTATATACCAAATTGTGGAGCTAAGCATTTCCGAGGTGTTCCTGATTATCGGTTTATATTTTTAAATGCTTATATTTTTATCTACATATGTGCAGATCATTGTTCTCTTTCTTTTCTTTTTTCATTCTCTCTCTGATTTCTCTTGGCGTGACCAAGAGAAAGAAATTTGGAACCTAACACACAGTACCAGCTCTTAAAAGATACTGTGGTCGCCTGGTTCGCACCTGTCCCCATTCCAGTTTCCTCCAGCAATTTTACAACCTCTCTATAGGAACTCACAACTCACTCTTTACATCCACCTCTCTAAAACCTGAGATATTAATTTGTCCTCTGTTTTAAATGTCTAAATCGCTATTTCAAAATTGTCTCTCTAATTATTCCTTTCCTTCTTACTTTTCGTACTAAATTCTAAAATAACTCTTAACCGTTTATTCAGGTACACTATTTGACAATTTAATTCTCATTTTAAATTAAAGAGAAAATATATCTTTCCTCTCTAACCGTACCTATCACTGAACAATCAGATAAATATCTACATAATTAATTGATTATTTCGAACTTTGAAATTCCCAAAAGCTGTCCTTTCCTTTTTATTCCTGGTTGTTTTAGCCATACATAATTACTGGGGCCTTTCTCACATCGGCGATGTTTAAAAAAACCTGTTTATGTCCTTCTCAGCACAAACATGGATTAGCGGCTTGGAAAATATATGGAGGCGACCGATGAAAATATTTTTTTAAAATGTATTCCTTTTCTGTCTTACTTTAGAAACCGGACCCAAGTTTTGGCTTGTTTTTCATCGTTTACCGTGTCATTAAACTCGTTTAACATTCTGCACACTTCTATGTTCCTACCAAGCCGCTGAACGGAACAAAACCGTGTTTGAGATATGTTCTAGAAGGATTAATCTAGAATTATTGCTAGTTTAAGCAGCAGGTAATACTAAATATTTTTGCACACCGCTTCGCATCCTCACTAATGTACGATACAAGGAAATTCATAAATTACTAGTTTTAATACTTTATCTTAGATCAGATAAAAATCCTATAGAAATTCCGAAGTTTCATTCCGAAGCCACACAAATAAAACACGAAAAAATTAAACAAAGCAAAGAGATGAAACTGTGGTGCAATCTGCTACAACCATACGATTTTCTCTATTTTGTTATAATCATACTTATTCTACAAAATATTCACGCTCGCCTTGGTAGCATAGATGGTAGCTGGTCTGCCTCACGTTCAAGAGGTTCCCAATTCGAATGTCGGTCGGGGTGAGTTACCTGGATAAGGTTTTTTCCGGAGTTTCCCTTATCCTAAAAGACGAATGTCGGGTAACTCTAAGCTCCATGGACCCTATATACATACATATATATGTATATATGTATATATATATGTATGCGCGCGCGCACACACACGCACACATACGCATAACGGTATACAAGAACAAACAGAAGGCTGATACGAAGGTCAGATATTTTGCGTTATATGGTTAACCTTGGCAGCAAGCGGTCTCATTTGCTTCCATATTTTTGGCAGCAATCCCTTAGTTGTTTTCTCAGACAGTGTGACTTATTTTGGGAAGAATTAAGACAGGTGAATTCACTCATATTTTATTCACATTATTTGGAATGTTTATAGTAGAATATAAAGCTGTTTCACCGTTAGCCTTAGGAACAAAACACAAAATGCTATCTGCGAGTACTTTGAAGATAGGACTGTCCATACTTTTTGCACTGAGGCAAAAGGAACAGAGAGAAAATACTTGATAATAGATAGTTAAAATACTGGAAAAGCCAAATGTGTAACAACAAATATACCTATTAAAATCTGGTAATACTTTCAAGATCTTTATTTGACACAGATTCCACAGTTCAAAAATCTATAAATTTTTCATACATTGATACAGATTTTATAATTTATAGTTATCTATATAAAATGTAATAAAAATTATACTTTTTCATGCCTTTGAAAGAATATTTGAATCGTGCAATCCATTTATCACGTTATTGTGTCAAACTGTCATATTTAGGGATATTTTAATCAAACTGGTTGGGGCTGTTTCTTTTTTTTTTAAATATAACTTTTATCTATGGATAGTTAACATGAAAAATTCACTACCATGGCCAAGATTTGAACCACGGATCGATAGTAAGTCGCCATAAACGGTGTATCTCGAGTGCGAGAGCCCCTAATGGTTTACCGGAGAAATTTAAGGCCATGACGGCAACTTGGCCATGGTAGCTCAACGGATAAGAGCGACTGGATGGAAAGCAGGAGATCCGTGGTTCAAATTCCGGCCATGGCATTGAATTTTTCAGGTTGACTCTATATACGGCTAGTGTGAAGAAATGATTAATTTCCATCAATTAACTAAAATGACATTTTTCATTTGAATGGTTAAGGATAGGAAGATGTTTAGTCTGACATTTAATTTGATTAGATTTCTAAGGTACTATCTACAAATTGGAAATTGAATAATGAAGGAAATCACTAGATTTTTTTTTTTTTTTTTTTTTTTTTTTTTTTTGCTTTTGTTTTTCTTTTGTATGATTCAAGGTCCAATTAATACCATTTAAAACTATTACGTTTGCATGGGCAGTTATTTAAATTGAATATCAAAATATTCATAAGAAATCTTCTCTATCTTCTGAAACTAACAAAATATGGATGTGGCCTTAAGATTTAGAAATGTAGTTTGAAGTTTTCTTAGACTTATACATAAAATATCGCCATCGTAAAGATATAAGTCTCCACTCTCCAACATTATCAATATGTCATAGAATAACTTGAAACCATTTTGTTCATTGCACTTCATCTTCACCAGTTGTACAAAAGTGCAAGATAAAGATATAATTTAAATGCAGCCTTCGAAGATATCGCTGACCCTTTCAGAATAAAGTTTTGCCAACACAAGCGTTTCCGCTTATTGTTCTTGCAATTAATAGTAGAAGGTTAGGCCAGCTAACGGTTGAGTTGAATGCGGAGAAAGTTTTATTACACACTATAGTGACAGTTAACAGCTTACTCATACAGTGAATGAAAATTACCTTATAGCTATTACATATGGTGAAAATGAAATGTGCAGCTAGGCAAGGCAAGTATGTGCTATCAAATCTATAATGCCATTACGCTCAAGAAAAGAAAGCGGTGTGAAATTCAGTAATTCCTGAATATTTTGCAGTTTCATGTTTAAGTTAACCAAGGATGAGTTTGCTTTAAGAATGACCAGTTGTAAATAACATCAACTCCACCTTCATGGTCTGGGGGTTAGCGATGCTGGATTCCAGCCTTTCTAACCTTTCTAACCTAAATGTTAGCAGAGACATATTTTTAATAAACAGATCAGCAAAATATTTACCAATTTCCTTTATATTAAATTTGCATTCGAGTGTGAATCTCGGTTGGACTGAGTTGTTTGGATAACATCCCAAATTTCTCCTTGCCTCCATAAGTCAAATGTTGGGAAACATTCTCCGGACTCTTGGCTCATTTCAACATCATTTCATGCACTTCAGAACTTCTTTGCAGTTCTGAATTGTTAACAGCTACGCTGAGAATCTTCCCAAGTTTTGAACATGTTTTATAAATGTACCTTGTTATACTATATATTTCCAACTCTCAATTACGACCAGTCCTCTTCTAGCCTGTGCTTACAACCGAAGCACGTATGTTTTCGTGTTGAATTACCAAGTTAAAGATTACATCGCTAATATGTTATTTAAGAAGTGTTCTGTAATCAGCCATCAAATAACGAAAAGCTCGCCAAAGAGAAATGATTGTTAAGATTATCCTCCAGCATAGTAGTTTCTAGAACTGCAGGAGGTGCAATTTATTGTAATAAAATAAAAATAATAATGACGATAATAATGATAATAGTAGTGGTAATAGTAATATTAATAATAATAATTAATAAACTCTGGCGCGACAGCCCTAATAGGGCCAAGGCCTACCAGCCTGACTGCCGGTCTCACGCCCACATACGCTTGGAAGAGGTGGACAATCATCCAACCGATAGGGGGAGATGTGGTCAGTTAAGTGCAGAGGTTCTACTCCCATTAGTCCTGGACCCGTAGGACCAAGGACCCAGGCTCCTTCTACCCGGGAGCGATGGATACTCCGGGGCTCTTTCCATAGGGCAATACCTGATTTCTTAAAAGCCCCCCCGCTGAGCACAACGTCAAGACGGGATGGAAGTGGATACGCCACTTACGCGCGTCAACCCCGCAGGGAAGACTACCGAAAACCTCGGTGGGGCCGCCTGGTGATCTAGCACACCTTCTACTAGCTCTGCAGGCTAGTAGCCGGGACATGTGAGGCAACCCTCTACCCCCTCCGGGCGGCCGTAGCCTGGTCGGAGGTACCCAATTCCACGTTGATGTCGGGAATACACTGCGCTCTCGAGTCCAACCCAATCCGAACAACTTCCCTACGGGAGGGGGTCGGCAGTTCGGCCCGAGGTTCCTCTAGTAACGTCAGAGGTACCGCGAGTGCTGGGTCCGCAGCACCCGCACCTTGGCAGCTGAAGGGGACGGATCACCTCCCCTACGGGAGGAGATGTGGTCAGCATCTCAGCATCCCCCAGCCCGAACGTTGGTTTTCATGACCAGGGCCGCTTACCTAGCGTAAGCTCTTCATTTTCCACACTATGCTGAGTAGTCACTGGTCCTATATCCGGGACTTGAAATCCGCAACCCATAGATGGGATCGAACCCGGGTCGCTTTCCTTTTTTTTAACCGTGGAGGGCAAAGCCCTAGTTACAGGCGATGGTCCAAGTACAATGGCCAACAGTGTGAGGATCCCTGTACCCTGAAGGGGCCAGATATATTCACTGAAAACCCCCTCCACGTGTTAGTTGGTAGCGTCTTATATTTGTATACGTGCATTTAGCATGCTTCTTAGTGGGATCCTACAAAGCACACCGGTTAGTACGTGGAGGCTACTAATCTAGACCAGGGAACCTGGGCACCACCAAGTGTTAATCATGCCTAATAAATATGTTGTATTACTGGAGCTCAGGCTACTATATCCTGTTGTTTACGTGTTAAAATATTATAGCTTACTATTCATGCCTGAAATGGGTTCTACTTAGGCTCGTCAATTGTTTGTAGTGGAACATGTTAACGCAAACTATGTGTTTGGTCGTCTTCTGTTCTGGCGTGACCGTTCGTCATCGTCGTGTTCCTTGCACTGTCTCTGGTCGATTTCCGTTGGCAGGGAACAAGGCATGCTGCTTTAGCCCGCTACGCCACGGTGCAGGACAAGTGCACGTTGTGCTTGTGTCATTATCACGTGACCATTTGATCTAAGGGCATTATCAGGCGGTCCGTTTGGCCATAGTTGCAATAATCCAGGCGGCCAACATTCCAGACGGCAAGTCGCGCACTACGTCACAATATTCTTTGCAATTTATTTCTCTCGGCTCCTGATTTGATGCCCTACAGAAATGCTTCCTTTTAGCTTTGCCGGCAGGAGCTATAGAAAACTGTACTTGTGAGTTTTAAATACATATTTTAATTCATCGTATGCATTCTTTATTTTTAACTACTTAGGAGTACAGATCTCTAGAAACGGAATTAAGATTACAAGTATATTCTTCTCGATTTTTGTATGGTGACAGCTTAACATAAGACATGAAATTTTAGTGTTCCATGACATTGTTCCCTGACCATGATACCACAATGCTCAAATATATCTGGGCGGTATAGAAATCATTTAGTAGGCATCTAGGCAACACATAAGTTATTTTATTTTATTGGATTCCACAACATTTGGCTCACAGAGCAATGGGATAAAAGTGTCACATTATTAGTTAATGCTTATTATAATTCTCTTGTTTCTTAGACCAAACGGTTAATGTTTGTCATTCGTGTATATTATTTACAAAGTAGCCAAAGTAAATCCTGACTCAGTGAGCAACTCAGAAAAAAGACCATTCAAAATTGAATCAGAATTATTTCAATATTCTAAACATAGTATATTAAGAAAATTTTAAAGCGATACAACGGCTGCTTAGCTAAGTACGACCTTTTTATATTTGGTTATTGGAAGTGAGGTTAAGAGAGAACGGCTGAGGCAATTATGACTGCCGGAACACAAAACACTGTGCGACCGCTAAGGCCATATTCTGTAAGCTCTGTAAGCAATTAGTATGTAATACTTTATATAACATTTACAGTCATCTTACGTTTCCATTGCAAAAAGAGTTTTATAACATTCTAGTTTGAAAGATAACTGAAAAAGATAATATTTTGTCACAATTTTTTTTTTAATTTACGTCCTCCAACGTTAAGTCATATCGGACGATGAATGGAATGGGTGAAATGATGCACAAATGAGTCCAGGGTCCATAGAGCTTAGAGTTACCCGACATTCGTCTTTCAGGATAAGGGAAAACCCCGGAAAACCCCTTATCCAGATAACTAACCCTAACCAAGATTCGAACTTGGGACCTCTTGAACGTGAGGCAGACATGCTACCATCTTCGCTACCGAGACAGGCGATATGACATTTCTTTGTCACATGAAAGCCAGTTTGTTTAAAATACAAATATATGATATTGCAAATTTGTAGGATCGTATAATTAAAGGTCTTGTTTTCAGAAATTTAAAATGCTCTTTATTGCAGAAAACAGTAGATTTGTACACCCCTTGCAGCAGTAAAAATGACGTTACGTACACATCAGCAGTTTTCAAGGTCGTCTACCACACGTAAACAAACGAAAGAAATCATTGCGGTAAACTTCAAATGTCCACACACTCACAATTACTACACAGCTGCACACACAATTTACAACTCACTAGCGACTGACCTCGGTCTAAAACTTTGCGGGCTTTTATACCTCCAGTCATTGTTCTAGATTACAGTCGATCGCTCGCGACATAGTGAGACAAAGAAGGAACTATCCAGACGTTTCTCCCGTCTTTTTCTCTCTTTGTTTCTTTTTCTCTCTCAGCAAGCCTTCAGTGCTCACCCACGCGCCGGCTGCAGCTTGCGGCACAACAATGTCTCGGTGACAATATATAGGATGTAGTGTCTATAATGAGTTGAGGTCTGTGATAATTACCAAACCAAAAGAGAAGGGGAAGAAATGAAGCAATCACAGGAGGCCACAGGCCCCCACCAGAACGGCCACAGTGATATCCTGGTCCCTAACAGTTCCTAGTTAACAGATTCGTCTCACTAATGGAGCTGTCCAGAAAAGACGATGAGGCACAGGCAAATACGCTTTCCTGGAACAAACCGCATCATGTGAAAAAGCCTAGATGCACACCTGAAACATGAATTTACAATAAAGGGGAAATGCTAGAAATGAAGTCGTGTTGAATGAGAAACCACCCCAACATTCGCCTACCGACATATAAACCATAGAAAAGTGGAGGTCGGCGGGAATCATACTTGAGACCTCCCAAATACGAGGCTCACAGGTTAATGCGGAACCAATTCGCTAGATATGAATGTAATTATACCTAATAAAGAAGTGAATATACATAAAATAACTAGGTAAGAATTTTTCTTGTTTTTAATGGTTTAGTAACTGAGAGTAACTGAGCGTTGCTGTAATTTTTTTGACATAATCAAGAAAGAAGTGGCTGATTTCCGTAATTATAATACCCAGAAACCGCACATGAAACCAAAAGAACATTCTGATGTATGCACTCAAGGAATTTATCTACTCTTGTTGCAAACTATTCTTGCAAACGCGTATTCTCTATACACTTCTTGTTTATTGAGATTAACATTAATTACCAATTTTCTTGTAATTACAAGGATAATATTGGAACACAGTAGGCTTTAAGCGATAGTTATCTTTTAAGAGCCCGTCACGTTGCGATGACTACTCTTTGGAAAGCTAAGAGATAAAAAAATGAATAATGGTTTTACATTTGAGAAAAGTATAAGTATTACAAAATTCAAACAATTAACAAGGAATTTCCCGAAATGTTGAGTTCATATTGTGGCTTTGTGGATTCGTAGAATTAAAAGTCCAGTTTGCAGAAATTCAAAATGCTCTTTATTTCAAGTAAAAAGACACTATAGTAGTAGTAGTGGGGCTTAGGGGCGCACAACAGCTAAAAAGACACTATGTACACCCCTTACAGGCTCTAAAAATGACGCGACATACACTACCCAATCTCTAAGGTCTTTCGTTGATTCACCACAAGTAACAAACAAAAGAATTCACTTGCGGTACACTACACAGCTGCACACACACAACTAACAGCTCAACTCGCAACTCGCGATCCCTTGCCCTTTATTTATACCCGAGCCTTTATTTCTCGAAAGCTGCCAAAGCTTCACGGCCTTTCATGACGCAGTGAGAGAACAATCGAACTATTTCTTTCTCTCTCTCAGCAAGCGTTCAGCACTCGCGACCCTCACTATCTGCCTCTTTCGCTTCTGCCTACGCGTAGCTCCGGCTTTGTGCGGCTTCAACGAAATAATGCGATCGGTGACAATATCTATAGCAAAATAGAGAAAAGTGTATACACAATTTGAACTGCCCTAGATACTGTATTTCTCGAGCTGCAGGTTTCACTTTCTGGGAGAAGATATCTTTCTTCAATTAGTGGTAGCAGAATTGCCACTACAGTTACTCAACCCAGTTAGTGGCAAGGAATTTACTGCAAGATGCTGGACGTGCGCTCAAACGTGTGTTTGTCTCCACGCTCCACGCTCCACGCTATCCTCCACGCTCTCCAGACCTTACGCCGCTAGATTCTATCTCATGGGACACAGTAAAGGATATGTACAAACGTAAACCACGTAGCCTAGGCACACTTTGGAATGAGATTCAAGCGGTGTGTGCAGAAATCTCATTGGACACATTGGTACGATGTACGGAAGCAGTGGTAACTTGTACTCAGCAATGTATTGACGCTAATGGTCATCATTTTAAACTGTGATCACATTTGCATCAGAAAGTGCAGTTATATTTCAAATTGGACTTTAAGGTTTCCATTTCCAGCGATTAAACCTTGTAGAACGATATATAAATTTTGTATGATAGTTCAAAGTCTATATACATTTTTGACACACCCTGTATAGTCAAGAAATGTTCCTTTTTTGTTTAATTTTATATCCTCCAACGTTAAGTTATATCAGACGAGGAATAAAATGGGTGAAATGGTTGCTCAAATGAGCAAAGGTTCCATAGAGGTTATAGTCATTCGATATTCATCTTTTAGGTAAAGAGAAAGCCCTGGGGCGACAAAACAAGATTCAGATAACTCATCCTGACCGAGATTCGAAGTCAGGACCACTTGAACGTGAGGCAGACACGCTATCACCTATGCTACAGAGAAGGGAAAAAATGTTCCATGTAGAGGGTACTTTGTGGAGAAAATCTTGGTGTTACATCCTCGCAAGATACCAATTTTGGTACTTAACCGACCGCTTTTGATTTATACTGTATGTTACACACGAACCATTTATTTCTTTTTTAATTCACTTACCTCAAAACTATATTTGTACTAAAATCTCAATACCTTATAGAATGCTTACGTTCTCTACATTTAACGTATGTGATAGAGAAACTAATAACATATTTTTTATTCGTCCATTTCTGAACTCTGTATAGGACCCATATAGAGGTTGAAGTACTTGAAGCGCGATACGGAAAATCAAAGCGTTTCACCGCAGTCTTTGACCTCTTAGATGTAAATTTTTTCTTCCATAAAGTGGACTACAGAGCGGAAATGTCCCATTGTTTTCCTAAACAGACCATCGTGTTCTAAAGTAGCACTTCATTAATGTCGTAAAAAATGAAAAAGATCCGTTAGCTCCAATCTGAATTCCTTCTGGTGGCAGAAACCACGATTGGCCATAAGGAGCACTGCTATGATAATTGATTGTACAGAAAGCCCTTGCATACGTATTAACTTTTGTTACGGCTATAAATTGCAAGAGTGCATCCGTGTAATGAACAGGTTGTTACTATCACTGCAAAGCCAGTTCTCTGCATCTTCCTCCTTTTTGGGATTGCAAAATACCAACATGGTCACTGCTTATGTCAAGCCAGTTCTTTGCACTTTCTACCGTTTTGGAATTTGTCTGTTGTAAAATAACTAAACAGTGAAGGTTCTTACATTAGCTGTTTTTGCCAAATGTAGCTAAAGGTCAAATGATTTATTTTACTAGCTGACTCAGAATTGCACTGGTACTTGTACGTTCTAAGACCAAGCCAGATGGCTCGCAGTAGCGCACGAGGTTCTCATTCGAGAGGTGGCGGGATCGACCTTTAGTGGCCACGCATTCTAATAATGGTTTTCTTCCGTGGATTATCCGATGATCGGTAAAGCGAATGCCGCAGTGGTGCGTCTTGTACCATAATTCGAGCCCCTCCCTTTGGGAGCTGTTCGGATTGGGTTGGACTCGAGGGGGCAGTGTGTTCCCGCCACCCACGGGAAATTGGGTACCTCCGGCCAGGCTTTGGCCGCCCGGAGGGAGTAGAGGGTTACCTCATAAGTCCCGGGTGTTAGCCTGCAGAGCTAGTAGTTGGTGTGCTAGATCACCGGCGGCCCTACCAAGGTTTTTGGTAGCTGGTTCATTAAGGACCGGCGCGTAAGTGGCGTATCCACTTCCGTCCCGTCTGCAGTGTGCAGCGGGGGGGGCGTAGTTTATAAAATAGGTACTGTCCTACGGTAAATATACCCGAGAGCCCCGGGTTCTGGTCCTACGGGCCCAGGACTAATGGGAGTAGATCCTCGCATTTAATCTCCTCTCTCCCATTTCCCGTCATTTTACCTCGCTCTATATGTTAAAGGCCGACTCCAGGGCTGTGTATCTGTCGACCTTGGGCAGATGGCGTTGAGGCTTGCGATTTGAAACTTCTCCCTAGTTGCATCAGAGAGTGGCCGTTCAGTCTCCCCTACTAAGTGGAGCTTTCTACGGTTCTCAGTGAAGGGGAGTCTCTGAGCCAGCTTCCGGCGATGAGAGTGGGTCTCCATCGAGTGCCTCCAAACCGGGTGGGCAGACCAGTAAATGTTGGGAAACCTGGCTCATCTCTGTCGCTTACGTCGTCCTTTCCTGTAGCTCATACATCTCCTGCGGTTCCTTCATATCATCCGTTCCTCCGGAGGATATGTCTACCAACTATCCAATTGCGGGTCGAGGTACTACTTGTCCTCTCTGTTACCTAACCCGCCTCTCTACTTTTACATTCTATAAGCACGGCTGAAAATAGGCCTAAGTAGTCGTACTTGTTTAGATTGTTCAAATAGTGATAATTTGTACATGCGAAGTTGAAAAATGAGTCTGGATATCCTTTAAGTTCTATGATGTCATATATTTGTATCCAGTCTTGTATTCCAAGTGCATACATTTGTGCACTTGCTTATCAAGCAGTACAGTTTCATTATCAGCAATTAGAGCAAAGAACTATATCATGCAAAATGATGAATTGTAGATTTCGGAAGTTTTGGAAGTTGTAACATAACCTATAATTATACTATTGTTTAACATTTTACCAACTGTTTTAAAAGAGAGCAGATTTATATAAGTGTTCAGTCAAATAAATTTGAGATCGATCATTCGAAGAATATGGTATGGAAGCTGGTAACGCTGGTTGGCAAAATGTTTTCAAATGTTATTTTTTAATGTAGTATTGGCAAAGGAAGCATACTAAGTCATCCATATATCGTGTCTCCACAGATGAGATAGGATTCCACTCTTCGACAGGAATAACATTTGTGCGGTGAATGATGACGGAAATGCTGCGAAATTGGTTTATTCAAGACCTAGCAAAGCAGTTTGTACGTAGTTTTAGTTTGAGCAACACCTAAAGCGGCAAATAATATGCCTCGCCATTCTATATCACTGAAGTGTTGATTTATGACTCTATGTCCGTACAATCCACTCAATCTATCACAAGATTATTTGAAGATTATTTGAGACCTGTAACTCTTGTATATGTGAATCATTCAAATATAGAGATATAAAAGACGAGCTTAAGGGTAGCATTCGCCAAATGTTAATCTAATCTAATTGCTCAAAGAGAACTAAGGAAGGTATTGGGTAATTTCATTAGAAGATTCCAGAAATGAGTTGATAAAGAGGATAAGCAGTTCCAGTACCTCATTTAGTAACATGGGTGGGTACATGTACTTTAAAATATATTTTAATTTTATTATTAGAGATTAAGTCTACCTTGGTCAACTACAAATAGTCGTATTAATTGAAGGCGGGAAGACAAAGCTTATCGGCCTCAGCTGCGAAGCTAATATATAGATGGCCCTGTATAATAGGGAAACAAAACATGTTTTGTGAAATATGAAGGAATAATTAAAGAAGTGCTTTGTGATTGCATGTATCGATTAATGTAGAAACTAGGCGTTGAGACCGTAGAGAAAAATCAAATAGAAGTATTTGAAATGTGGATATGGAAGAGTATGTAAAGGGCCAGGCAAAATAAATAATAACGTTGTTTTTAAAAAGTAGACGAAAAGCAATGGATCATCAAGAAAAGGAATCAAATTCCCTGGAGCAATGGAAGATAAACAACTTGTTAAGAAATGCTCTGTAAGAAAGGAAAATCCAGAAAAAATATTGGGGTATAAAAAGAAATGGCATAATGGACAGTATTAAGAGAAATGATTCATGTATGGATGTGAAAAGCGAAGAAAGAAGAAGTGATGGGGAGGCTGTGTTTGGAAAAGAGGAATTCCTATTGGGCAGAATATTAATATTGAGTACATAATTCACTTAGTAGTTAGGAAGGTAAGCCAGTGACTGTTAGAATTCTTGGATATTGTCACCGTGTGGCATTGTTGTACTGCTACCACAAACTGGAGTCGGGACCGTGGGCAGCAGAGAGACAGCGAGAGGCTCCAGAGCGTTCGGTCCATTGTTGTTGCCACGAAATTTCTCGGAAGGCCTGTGGCTTTCTAGAAACAATGGCTTAGGGTATAAATATCCCGCAAAGTGTTAGAGTGGCAGTTGTTTGTTGGATATTGCGACAGTCGACGATTGAAGTGTACCGCAGAGATTTCATTCATTTGCTTTCGTTCTGCAAAACACCCAGTAAGCCTTGAAGACAGCTGATCGTCAATCTCACGTCTTTTTACTGCAGCAAAAGTTGTTTTAGATTTCTGCAAGCCGGATTTTCGAACCTACGTAACCCACGCAGTCGCTATATACTGTTGTATCCTCCCCCTTCTATATGCTTTGTTTAAAAATGTAGAATTTAACGCAATGTGTAAAGATGTTCACTCGTTTTCATCTTGACTTTAATTGTTAATTTTTTTTTAAATATTACACACATTAATTCAAATTTCCAGTCTCTACAGGAGTTAAGGAATAGTTGTGGTTAAAGAAACGTGTATCTGCTGCAGACGAGACTTGTGGACTAATCACTTGTAACGGGATTTTATTTTCGTTCATCTTCAACTAATAAGAAGCAAGCCAACTTTTTGTAAGATCCAAGTCGAGTTTTAATCTACTGAGAGTCGTGAGATCTTTTCTCAGGTGTGGATGCGGATTTTTGGTGAAAATAAAATTTAGATGAGTCCAATTTTGTAATATATTATTTAATTATATAATATGAACTATGATTCACTCTTATCTATTATAAATATTGAATAACACTTTTTGAATCTTATTAATTTTCCTTTCCAATTACAATCATCGTAACATCTTTCCTCCTTCTCCAGCAAGACACAAGATTCTAACACTTTTCTAGATTATTGATTTTCTTGTCCCCATAGTAATTCCCACTTTATTTTGTGATTGGCCGATTCACTGACACGTCATCACACCACGTGATACCACGTCACACTACTACTACTTCGGCCAATCACACAACTACATACATTTTTATATATTTATTATTCCTTCGAACATTACTAAACAAAAATACTGTTACAAATGCGCCTCTTCGAAATATATGGAAAATAACCAAATAAAGGAATTAACAATCTGTTTCCATATATTTCGAAGAACAGCCCCAATTAACAATTTCGTTTACACCAATATTACACAACATCAATACAACATACATAAAATATAATAATATACCTACATTGGATAAAATATAATAAATGAACATTTAACAACAATTTCACATTATTACACAAACATAAAACACAACAATAAATTAACATTAATTAAAATACAACAATATATTGATGTTTAACAATGTTTTTTTTATTATTATTTAACACACACATAGTATATATTCAATATTGTTTCAATTACTGTCAATGCTTTTGAAAGGTTTCATTAATGTCTTATGATATCTTCCCACAATCTTATTATTCGAATCTTGCAATTCATAAGTGTGATCTCCAAATTTGGTTACTACTCTATACGGACCTTTATAAATTAAGTTCATTCTCCAATACACTTTTCGTCTAGCATCTGAGATGTTAAATGTCTTCACTAAAACCATGTCATTTATTTCAGGATCCCATTTGGCCTTTCTTCTTTGTACTTTCTTTAATCTTTTTCAGATTTTTCTAGTATTCTTTTAAATGCTTCAGCGCATTTCTCTTCATCATTTAGCACATTTGTTTTCTCCTCAAAAGTCGTTGGTACATTTAATATAAGAGGTTCAGGAGGTTTTCCAGTCATTAGCTCTATTGGAGCGAATCTTGTAGTAGCGTTTGGGGTGTTATTTATTATCTTTTCTATGACAGTACAATATTTATACCAACACCGGTGATTCGAATGACACAGTATTCGAAAATAAAAAGTTAAGTCTCGCATCACTCTCTCACAAGGATTTCCTTGTGGATAATAAACCGAAGAATTATAAATTTTGATATTGTTTTTCTTCATCTCGGATGTAAACAATTTACTTCGATGAACTGTGGCGTTGTCTGAAAGTATGGCTTTTATTTGCCCATATTCTGGTATCCACCCCTTTAAAATTTTATTGACACATGTTTTACTCTTAATATTTTGAACGGGGTAAATTTTCACAAATTTAGTAAAAATGTCGAACATCACAAAAATGTATTTACAATTATATTGACTAGCCGGCATCTCCCCGTGTGCATCGATCGCAACTAATTCATTCTTTTTATCTCTGATGATGGTCTGAGGTTCAAAATCATATTTGATATTTATAGGTTTAGCTCTTTGGCACAGTTCACACGTTGAAATTAATTTCCGTACTTTCCTATCAATGTGCTTTATATATAGCTGTTCTTTGATGGTCATGGAAGTTTTCTCGCATCCAGAATGTGCTAGGTGGTGATGAAATGAAGTAATTACACTTTCTTCTAAACTACTGGGAACTATAACCTTCCATTTTTTTATCACATCTCCATGTAACTTATAAAGTACACCATTGTTCTTGGCTTTGGTGCAATTCGCAGCATCTTCAACTGCTGGAGCCTGTCGCAACAATGCAGATAATCTTGAATCATTTTGTTGAATTTCCGAGATATTTTTAAATTTTGAAGTAAGATTTCTATCGCATGTAAAATTTAACTCGAAAAGTTTTATCTCATGTTGAGATTGTGACAATGTCTCTGGAATTTCTCCATGCATTTTCTGTCTCGACAACAGATCACTAAATATATTATTCTTTCCTGAGATGTGCCGAATCTCAATATCATAGGAAGTAATTTCATGTATGTAACGAGATATTTTAGAGCTAGTTAGTTTACATTTTTTTATAAATGATAGACTAATATGGTCAGTATATACAATGACTTTAGTATTGTACACATATTGCCGAAATTTTTGCAAAGCAAAATATATAGCTCCTATTTCTAACTCCGTAATACAAGTGTTAGATTCATTTTGGTTCAAAACTCTTGAAGCAGTGGCAATTACATGATTATTCCCATCCAAATCAGTTTGAGTTAATACTGCTGCATAAACATGGATACTAGCATCTGAATAGATGTTAAAGGGTTGGTTTCTAATAGGTCTTTCCAAAAGAATGGCGTTTTTAAATAACTCTTTAATGTTTTGAAAAGACTGTTGGTGTTTTTCTGTCCACTTCCAGACTGAATTCTTCTTCAAAAGTTCTCTCAAAGGACTAAGCTCCTTGGCATAATTTACCACAAACTTACTTTCATACTGTAGTATGCCAATAAATCTTCTTAGTTGTTTAATATTCTTTGGTGGTGGAATAGATTCAATGGATTTTATTCTATCTGGATTTGGTGCCATACCTTTCTCGGATATTATGTACCCTAAAAATTCAATTTCTTTGGCAATAAAACTTGATTTATCCAAATTTATAGTCATACCACTTTCAGAAAATTTTGTAAATATGTAATTCAGATGAGATATATGTTCGTCGAAATCTTGATCAAAGATAAGAAAATCGTCTATATATTGAATAGCAAAATTCTCAATTGTATCTCCAAAAATATTATATAAGGCTCGAAGTAATGCACTTCCACTTGTTGACAATCCAAAACCGCATGTTTTGAACTGGTAAATTCTCCCTCCAAAATTAAACGCAGTATATTTTCTAACTGATTCATCCAAGGGCATCTGCCAATATGAGGACACCAAATCTAATTTCGAAAAATATTTTCCACGCTCTAACTTAGATAGCACTTCATCCACTCCGAGAGGCCTAAAATGGTCTTGGTTGGGTTAGTGAATTAATTTTTCTTGCATCAATTGTCATACGCAATGAGCCATCTGATTTATGAACCCAACATAGAGGATGTAAGTAAGGTGAGTTAGAAATTTCTATTATTCCATTTTCTAACATTTTATTTATCACCTCTGATGCTTGCTGTCTTATAGCTATGGGTAAAGGTCTGGTTTTATGTGTATACGGAGCAGTATCATTCACTTTAAATGTGTGAGTATATTTGTTACACAGTCCAGGTTTTGAACTAAAGGCTTTTCTGTTCTTGAATATACATAATTTCAGCTGTTCTTTTCTCGCTTGATCTAGATTGTATGTGTTTTCTAACTTTACTTGTAATATTCTCTGGAATTCTATTTCTTCCTCCACTTGGCTTCCGCCATTCTTATCTTGTATTGTATATAATTGGCAACAATGCTTTTCAAGGTCAGTTACATTATTTTGCAATCCATCAATAATTAAACTCTTCCCACAATTTTCATTTTCCTCGTATTCAATATTACCATTTTCTTGCAAAAGTATATCTTCCACAAAAAACCTTTCATTATTTATATTATCCATATTCTCTTCTTTTCTTCCATCTTCTTCCAATAATTTTATTACTAATAAATCATTTTCTGTCTTAACCTTCATTTCATGCATTTCGAAATTCAATACACTTTGCCATTCATATAATAAATCATTACCCACAATTACATCTCTTGCCAAATGTGGAATTACCAACGCAATGAAATTGAAATTCCATTCACCTATTCGCCCCTTAATTAATACTTGATATTTAATCCTATCCTTTTTCTTCCCAATTGCAGTACTGCAGTAAACGTTACACACATTTAAATATTCCACTTCATAGTTAGCTAACAGATTTTTAAACAATTCCTCACTTATCACAGTAGAACTGGCTCCAGTATCAATTAAGGCTGTATATTCTTTATCCCATAGGTAAATAATTATCTGAGGTGGGTTAACTAATTCCTTATTTTTCTGCAAGAGAGTGAGCTTATTTCCGTTATCTTCAACTTTCAATTCGCCCTGTGTCATCCTCACCGAACCACTTTCCAGAGCACAAAATGATTTGGTTTTTAGTTTTCCGTCTCCCTCTGATTATTACTTTCATTGTTGGTTAGGTTGGTGCTATCGTTTATACTCACATCATTCTCTGTGCTTTGTGTATTTTCGACTCTTTCATTTTGATTACTTCTTTCAAATCTCACACCCCTAAAATCTCTTTGATTTGCACTAAATAAACTAGTACCTCTACCCCTATTAAAATTACTTATTCGCTGATTATTTCCTCGATAAAATCTTACATGGTTTATGTGATCATTTCTTCCAATTCTCGTCGACTGATTGTTATGATAATTCCTTTGCACATTATTTTGAACTCCCTTTCCTGTTCCGGGAATTACAGATTCATAAGTTCGTCTAGGATCATAACCTCTTCCTTCAAATCTTTGATTTCTCACGGGTGCCCCGCCCCAATTTAAACTCGTCCTATTATTCCTATTATTTGTAGGTTGTGATTCCTGTCGATTTCTTCCTCGCTCAATATGGACGCCATTATAGTTACCATCACAGGATGTAGTATCATTAATGAGGTTATGTGCTTCAAATTCGGATAATAATTCAATCATATCAGAGAAATCGATAGGCTTAGCCACAATTAAATGATTTCTGATATGTGGTGGATAATGACGTATTAGCATGTTGACAATTTCTGTCTCAGAAATTTCGGGATTGATCAACTTACTTTTGTTTGCTAATTTTAAGAAATATTCAGTCATAGAAATCCCTTTTTTAAACTCAAACCTACCCGTTGCTAACTCAACTTTTATTCTTCTTTGTCTCTCAGGTCCCCAAAATCTATTTATAAACAGATTTCTGAAAGTACTGTATGTTTCATGTGAAGCCAAAGTTAACCTTAACCACTCAAGAGCATTTTTCTTCAAACAGCGTTTTACTATTACCATCCGAAATTCATTGGGAATTCTCTTAATACGGAAATATTCTTCCAATTCCCTAAGAAATACTTTTGGATTATCACCTGATTCCTCATCAAAACTTGGTGGACCAATATCATTTAGTGAATAATGTACACATTCATTTTGACCTAGACTGTGGAGTTGTGTGTGTGAGGACATGTTCTGTGTGTTTCTGTGATAATTAATATCATTATCTGGACTCACAAAATCACTACATTCACTTACTACATCACTAGACTTCTGATGATTGCTTAATTCACCTGGTAAGTCACAATCGTTTATATTTGTAATTCTAGACATTTCTTTCCCGTTATTTACTTTTCTAGCCTGTAATGCAATTACAACTTGTGTCAATTTTCCTAAGTTATCCTTTTCTTTTTCAAAATGTTCTTTTACCTCTTTAATTTGCAAAATTACTTCTTCTTTTGCTTTACTTATCTCATCAATTTGTAACTTTATTTCCTCTTGGTGTATCTTACTTTCATCATGTTGTAATTGCATTTCAGAACAAATTACATTGATTCTTTGTTCTACTTTATCTCCTAATTCTTCTCTTTGTTTTTGTGTTATTTCTGCCTGTTGTATCCTAAATGTTTCTAACTCTTTGTTTAATTCCATTCTTATTTCTTGTTTCACAATGTCCTGACCTAACCTAGTTTCCTGAATTATCTCTCTCAACTCATTGACTTCCTTTCTATTCTCATCCTTATTAATCTCTATGATCTGCATGAGCCTTTCCATATTATCCCTACACTCTTTTCTCCCTTCTCTAATCTCCTGTGAAATTTCAGATTTTCATTCCTGTTTTAACTTCTGTAATAAATTAATTTCTAAGTTACTCACATTTTGTGCTAGTTCCTGTCTTACTCCTACATCTAAATCATTTATTTTCTTAGTTAAATCATTTACATTTTGTTCTATTTTAGAATCTAAATTACTCATTTCTGATTTTACATCTTTCATTCTAGAATCTAAATTACTCATTTCTGATTTTACATCTTTCATTCTAGAATCTAAATTACTCATTTCAGATTTAACATCTCCTATTTCTGATTTTAAATCATTTGCATTTTGTTCTATTTTAGAATCTAAATTACTCATTTCAGATTTAACATCTCCTATTTCTGATTTTAAATCATTTGCATTTTGTTCTATTTTAGAATCTAAATTACTTAACATTCTTGTTATTCTTTCCAACATTGACTCATTATCTATGCTTAATCTTGCATCCTCCCTATTCATTCCTACACTATCAGTAACTTCTCCTTCCACTATTATTTCTTTTCTACTCGCCATCTTTTTAACTATTTTCTGATTTCTTAACAACATAAATCTACTACTACTACTATTATTATTTTTTTTTAATTTCACTCACTTAAACCAGTTCTCGTTTCCTTCTTTCTTCTCTCTTCTTTCTTCTTTCCTTTTAAATTCCCACGGAGCTGCACGATGCTTTAATCTCCTCTTCTTTATCCTATTCGAGCCCCACACGTTGCTGCGCCATTTGTAACGGGATTTTATTTTCGTTCTCCATTATGGCGGTCGGTATAATACTTTCTTTCACTCCAGAATCATGATTTTCCATCGCTCTTTCTATGCTAGTCGCCATGTTTCTCCCATAAGACAGCACTAACGGCGCAGTTACTCGAATATAGTTAATTTAATCAATTTTTTTTCTATCAAAAGTAATACTGGCTAGCGCCAAATGATAGATTCACAGATTAAGACAAAATGATATATAATTTTCTTGGAGATTTTATAATCACCGTAACATCTTAGCAAATGCTCTCAAGCAAGACACAAGATTCTAACACTTTTCTAGATTATTGATTTTCTTGTCGCCATAGTAATTCCCACTTTATTTTGTGATTGGCCGATTCACTGACACGTCATCACACCACGTGATACCACGTCACACCACTACTACTTCGGCCAATCACACAACTACATACATTTTTATATATTTATTATTCCTTCGAACATTACTAAACAAAAATACTGTTACACACTGGAGACAGAAAAGTTATATATATATATATATATATATATATATATATATATATATATATAGGCTGATCTTCTCAAGGAATATTTTATGCTCACGATTTACTACTTTACCATTTAAATGAAACCTGAACTATCGTTCCGCAGTCATTGGTATGTATAATTGCAGCTGCATCATTACGTTCAAATGAAGCTGCGCATAACAGTGCTCTATTGTAGTTACGAATCTGCTTCCGCGAGAGGGCGGGAGCATTGTTACTAGCTGTCACTTGTTCTGTTTGCGTCACGAAACTAAGCCGTCCATTCACACCTTCACCGCTACCTTGATCCTTCTGCTGTTCTTTCGGAATTGTAAATTGCTTTCCAGCAAGACGTGCAGCGCATTTGCTCCTTTCTTGTGGACTTAGAGATGAAAAGAACGTAATATCGCCACGGTTGAGTGACGCAGCAAATGTTTTTGTTATGCACAACTCCAGAAAACCAGAAATGTGCGCTGTTCTTGAATTTACACATTTGTGAGATTTCTGTTTCATTACGTACAGTACAGTTATCATACTGTATAAGACTATAAGATAATATGATTGTTTTCTGAAAACTTACTTTGGTGACGTTCAAACTTAGACTTTGGTAGATAACACTCATAGCGAATAGCAGATGCTTTTTACTACTACCATTATCACATTAAGTAAGTAAGAAATCTTTATTTCTATTTCAAATCACTCTGAGGTTGTTGAGCTAATGGGTCCCTATTGGCATCTTACCTAAAATATCTTCATCTTCATTTTGGTCATATTATCTTCCTCAACATTTGGGTCTTACTTTACCCAAAAAGTTCCCAATTTCAATTAAATTTTTCCTAGTTTTTACACTCAATAGCTTCATTCCTTGAATTTCTTTTGGTAGCCTTTCCCATTCTTTTTACCTATCTTCTCCCTAAGCAACCTAGTTTCTTCACATTCTAAAAGTAAATGCCATTCTTTATCTCTTTGGTGACACAATGGGTATTTCTCCAGGTCCCTCCCTCTTCCCAAACACTTCAGCTTCACCACCCCTGTTCTAGCCCATGCAAAGCCTTCTCTTGCTCTTTTATCACAAATATCAATGCATTTTCCCCTGTTCCAGATCACTTTAATCTATCTGTAAATTTCCGGTAAACTTTTCAAGTTGAAGCTACCTAACATTCCTTGCCTTTCAATATCTTCCGCTCTTAGCCTAAGTTCTTTCCAAAACTCCCTTTGTAATAATTCCTGGTTTTCCCACTTCACACCAAACCATATTTTTAACATCTTTTCTTTATCTTATTTAGCCATGAACCTTTTTGATTTAGTCTTTCCTGTACTATCAAACATTGACGTAGAATATTCTACTCATCTAAACTCCTAATTCTCGCCCAGTATTTTAACACCCTTTCCACCATTATCCCTCTAGCTCTCAGTCTTCCCAATGCTACTTGCGCCACTCCATTTGGTGAAGCTCGTGGTAAGCCCAAAACTTATTTGCAAAACCTTCTATTTATCACATTCATATTTGCACCCCTTCTACAAACCCCATACCTCACTGTGCGGCATATATTAATCGATTGCCCGCAGTACGCCAGAGTTCGCCAGTCTTTGGGCTTGGGAGCTAACTTGTGCAGTATTTTAGGGGACGACCCAGTGGCCGTAGTTAAGGCACTGCGGTTTGTTTCAGAAATAGGTTTTTACAAACAAGTCTAACTTGTATTTTATATTTATTAATTTTAGAGATTTTAAATTACTAGTTTTTAGATGGTTTTTATGTGCTTTTAATGGTTGAGTGTTTTATTTTTATTGTACCTTTTTAGCTAAATTTGTGTAGGTTTTAGGTTTTAGTATTGACTTCGGGCCCAAATGACCTTGTTGTCGACGGGCCCTTAAACACCACACACTCACTCCAAACCCCATATCTCTACCCCATACATCACTTTTACTTCTACTACGGCTGTGTGAATTCTCTCCAGCTGTATTATTTGGATTTCTGGTAATTTATCTATTTTAGCTTTTGCCATTACCATTCTTATCTGCTCTTTTCGACCACTTTTATTGCTTAATCGTACTCATATATAATTAAATGTATTGTCCACCTCAATTTCTCCTCCTTGCTAGTATCATTTCTCCTCTTTATTTAACTTGTTGCCTTTCTTAAATACCATAATTTTGGTTTTGTTTACGTTAATTCTAAGGCTCCATTCCTAACAAAATTTATCTATTGCTCCAATTGCTCTATCTATTCCCACATTAACACATTAAGAAAAGCTTTATGACCGATATTTCATCACAATTGCATATCTGAATCCTAGAAAAGGATAAGAAATAAAAAAGGATTCGTGTGTGTGTGTGTGTGTGTGTGTGTGTGTGTGTGTGTGTGTGTGTGTGTGTGTGGTGTGTGCGCGTGTGTGTTTGTGTATGAACTGTATTAAGGCAGTTATTTTTTGTGTAATTTACGTCCTCCAACGTTGTCATATCGGACGATGAATGGAATGGGTGAAATGATGCTCAAATGAGTCCGGGGTCGATAGAGCTTAGTTACCTGACATTCGTCCTTCAGGATGAGGGAAAAAACCTTATCCAGGTAACTCACCCTGACCGAGATATGAACTCGTAACCTCTTGACACGCTACCACCACGCTACCGAGGCGGGCAGCGGTTAAATTCAAACTTATTTACGAATATGTTTAGTATCCTTAAGCGAAGATTCTCAAGAAAATTTCTATATCAAACTACCCTTTGTATGGACAGACCTTTGAAAACGGTTGATTTTCTCAAAAGTGGTTTAATGATTTTTATTAAATTACCATATGTTTAAAATAGTATTGCAACAAATGAAATTTGAATTCTCTGCATGACTTTTGTAAATGGTACACGTTGTATATAAACAAAATCTTACTCCATAAAACATAGAGATCTTGTTACAATACCCATAAGTTAAATCAAACATATTTTTCAAGTTAATCTTGACCGAAATATTTCTTTTTATTCGTTTTATCTTTCAAATACATATATTTCTCTCAAATACAAGGTTGTTATTTATTGATTTTTTTCCCTCGTGGAGATACGAAGTCAACTTATTTCAAAGGCCATCACCTTCAAAGACATGTTTGTAAGAATAATTTTTGTAAGAGTGAATAAAGTCAAATGAGAGCAACGTATTATAGGTTTCCTTACTTTCTAGTTAATATGATATTCTGTAAATTATAAAATCACATTTATTGACCATATATAATATTGTTCTTCCCCTAAATATACAGCATCGGTTAAATTGATCTGTTGTAGTTTAATTGATAACTGATACATAAGACTAAATGGTCCAGCAAAACTGGTCGTGTATTTTATAGACGGCCTTTTAATGCGCGACCCCCCACTGTGAGCAACGTATTGCTTACACTATGTCCCATGTTTGCTGAAAAGTCGTTCATTCTTTTTATTGCTTAAAATGATGGAGTCGCTCACTAATGGCCTATTCATGTTCCCTTTAATTTAATTTGCACCTACATCATTTTTAAAGAGGAAGCATAATGAATCCGCCATGTAGCTCATTATGAAGCACGTTTTAGAGCTTAAGAAGTTTGTTTAACAACATTGACAACCAAAATGTATCGCAAAATATGCGTGTTATACCAGACATAATAATTAGTTTGGATTACCCTAATATTTTGTTAGATATCATAGGTAATTTGCTACAAAGTTTACCGAAGTTTGGAAAATTTGCTTCATATTTAAGCCTTGTTCACTTCTGCCTTCTTCATTTCTGCCTTGTTCTCTTTACGTTGAATGATTCCCGTGTAATTTGAAGTCAATACTTGTCTCATTTATAACAATGCATGTCTTCTTCTGATTGTTTTAATTTGTCAATCAAAATTTAGAACACAAAACAAATGGTGCCAATGGCCTATGTTGTTAAGATATTAAATACTTACTTTATCTTCTATTTATAGTAAATAGAGAAACTGTTGTATTCTACACAAAAATTCGACGAGAGGACTTCACCGATGTCGAAATGTGTGAAAGTTACCTAAACTCCAACAAGGCATGTTTAGAAACAGGATTTGTTTCCGTACGCGTCTATCTGTGTGTTAACCATGGGTTAAAAACCAAACTTGGTATTCTTCCAGGAATACGACACGAAGCTCTTCAAAAAAGCTACAGATTATGGGAAACATTTTTGGTAAATTAAAATGAAATAGAGAAATATGCGTTTGTGAGAATAATTCATCAAATTTTTATGTATAATTTATCATTTTAATACAGTAGCAATATGGACTGTATAATACTATCTACTCTTATCATTTCGAAATTATTAATTTCAGTTTAGCAATCAAACACCTATAAAGAAATTGTGGTGGGAGTATTTCTTATTTTGTTTTCAGCTTTTCCTAAGTAAGCTATGGAAATTATTTGTATTTAACTATTTAATATTTTAACATTTTATATCCATAATTCCAGAAGCTAGTCCTCCTCCTAGGAGCCTACTGGGGTAAGTACGGGAACTGGCGATCCCGGAGTCCCGAGCCAAATCTCTCGATTGGGTGCCCTTGAGTGGTGACAGAGCTAATGCCAAACGCCCAAACAAGGTCCACAACTGTGTTTGATCCTAATCCAAGTTAAATAAAGTAAATTAAACTAAATTCAAAGCAAAGCCAGAGTGAAGCCTGAGTGGAGCCAGAGTGAAGCCAGAGCAAAGTCAGAGCGGAGCCAGAGCAAAGCCAAAGCAAAAACCAGAGCAAAGCGAGAGCAAAACCAGAACAAAGCCAGAGCGGAGCCACAGGAAAGCCAGAGTCAAGAAAGGGCTTAGCCAGAGAGGAGCTAGTGTGGAGCTACAGCCAGGTCAGAGCGGGGCCGTGGTGGTGCCCGAAGCCTAGCCAGAGCGAAGCCAGAGTGGAGTCAGAGCCAGGCCAGAGCGGGACCGGAGTGGTGCCCGAAGCCTAGCCAGAGCGAAGCCAGAGCGAAGCCAGAGCCAGGCCAGAGCGGGGCTGGAGTGGTGCCCGAAGCCTAGCCAGAGCGAAGCCAGAGCGAATCCAGAGCCAGGCCAGAGCGGGACCGGAGTGGTGCCCGAAGCCTAGCCAGAGCGAAGCCAGAGCCAAGCCACAGTAAAGTTACAATATGAAGTTAGTGTGAGGACAGAGTGAAGCCAGAGCAGGACCGGGGCGGGCCGGAACCTTGCCAGAGCCAAGCGAGAGTTATGTTAAAGAATGAAGTAAGTGCGAGGCCAGAGCGAAGCCAGAGCGGGACCGAAGGTAGGCCGGAGCCTGGCCAGAGCCAAGCCAGAGCCAAGTTAGAGTGAATTCAGAGTGAAGTTAGAGTGAGGTTAGAGTGAAGCCGGAGTGAAGCCAGAGCGGAACCTGAGCCAAGCCACAGCGGGACCGGGTTGGTGGCCGAAGCCTAGCATGGCGAAGCCAGAGCCAAGCCAAAGTTAAATTGCAGAATGAAGTTAGTGTGAGGCCAAAACGAAGCCAGAGTGGAACCGGAGCCGGGCCGGAAGCTAGCAAGAGCCAAGCCAGAGCTGGACCGAAGTGGTGATCGGAGCCTAGCCACAGCCAAGCCAGAGTTAAGGTACAGAATGAAGTTAGTGTTAGGCCAGAGCGAAGCCTGAGTAAAGCCAGGGCGGGACCGGAGGAGAGTCGGAACCTAGCCAGAGACAAGCCCGAGTTAAGTTACAGAATGAAGTTAGAGTGAGACCTGAGCGAAGCCAGAGCGGGACTGAAGCTAGGCCGGAGTCTAGCCAGAGTAAAGTCAGAGCCAAACCAGAGCCATGTTAGAGTGATTTTAGAGTGGAGTTACAGTGAGTTAGGCTGAAGCCGGAGAGAAACCAGAGCGGAACCAGAGCGGAGCCTGACCAAAGCCAAAACAAAGCCAGAGCAAATATAAAGTGGAGCCAGAGCAGAGCTAGAGCAGAGAAAGAGCAAAGTCAGAGTAAAGCTACAGCAAACCCAAAGCGAGGCTAGAGCAAAGCCATAGCAAAGCTAGAGCAAAGCCAAGGCAAAGCCAAAGCAGAGCCGAGCAAAGCCAGAGCAAAGCAAAGTCAAAGCCACAGCAAAGCCAAAGGGAAGATAAAGATAAGGAAAGTCAAAGGAAGGATAGCAAAGTGAAATACAGTTTTTGAAAGGACGGTGATGACCATGGAGTTGAGCACCCTTAAATACAAATCATCATCAACAGAAGCTAGCCTGAATTATTTCAAACTAATGAGTTATCAATGTGGTACACTGAGCATTTTCATCAGTGAAAAATTCTGATAAAAACAATTGGAGAAACTGAGTTTGAACTTTAATTTAGTACTTAACCTAAATTATATAGGACCAATCAAATATGGATTTGAGGCTTTGAAATTATTAATATTAAAAACTCAAATATGTGTCATGATTACAAGCTGTAAGTTGAATTAAAAGAAAACGATTTGGATTGGTCTCATTTATACCGAATTTCACTGATGAATTGCCTTAAGCGTATAATCTATTTAGCGTTTGCATGAATGGTTCTCTGTGTGTTTGTATCCAATAGCATAACTATAAAGCCAAAAGTCGTATTTATAGAAAGGTATTTATTATTATTAAAACTGTCATACGCATTCGATGACTATTACAAAATACTTAGGAAAAGCATTGTGTGGATGATTTGTTCTAGCTATAAAATGAGATATAATGGATAGAGAGGTTGCTCTAACTGTAACACATCAGGCTAATTTACACAGCTCTAGAGATTGACGCTGGAATGCCACTTTGCCTCCCTCGACTGTTCTATCAATATTGGGTGCACGTGCCATTGTTTCGATAGCAACTAAAGAGCTTCAAAACTAGGGCAACGGCTGCTCCACACAAGAAACAGAGACGACCCAAAGTATGGCAACGCAGAAAAAAAAAGAGAGGCTTCTTTTCTATTACGCAGTTGAACAATAAGGTTGGCCATACACACCATATTTCATCACAGCAGGTAGAATAAGCCAGGCAGCGCATGACGGATCAGGGTTCGCGAACTGTGAAATCGGTAATAAGAAGGAAAATTTGCAACCGATTCATTACACGTCACAGTCCGTCCCAGCTGTAGCAGAAGCAATGTCTGGAATTTGCGAACGCTAAGCACTCCTGAAGTGTCCGCAGAGTAAATGGTCAGTAGAGTAATTTGTGTCCTAATTTTAAATAACGGACTCTAGAACTCAAAACCTAAACAAAAAATTGCACCAATGTTATCACTTCTCGTTAGTAAATAATTTTCAAAATTCAATAAAACATGTTAGTTCCTTGTGGTCGTATTTTATTTCGAATTGTGCCTGTTCTAAATTTCTTTCCGAATTCATCTTTACCGAAAGTAGTACTTCATAAACTCAATAATCTTTACATCAATTCATGTTATTTCACTATATCTCAAAATATGAATTCCTTATACATGAAAGATTAAACGATTTTCTAGTAGATTATCTGCAAGCAATGGCACTATCCGGCCAACCTCAGCGTTTATCTACCTCTTGGCAATGGCAGATTGAGAAGGTTCAGAGGAGAGGGATAGAAAATCAGCATAATGTATTATTTCACAGCAATATTTGGTATTTATTCTAATTGATTTTACTTTATAGGACTGCGAAGCTTCTAAAAGAAAGAAGAAGTAAATTAAAGTGAGACATTAAGCATTTTACTTTTGACTAAGACGAATAGTTCGTCCAACCTACGTGTACCAAGATGTTGCATAAGGAACCCCCGACTATGCCACCACTCGCCCGATAAAATCTACTCTTGAGCTGTTAATGCTTCTGTTGTCAGGACTGAGAAACAAATTAAGTGGAATTATAAAAGGAGGTGACTGAAAATTACCAGTTTTAACATTATTTGGTAAATGAAATTTTCGGTTGTGGTGGCTTTAAGACGAATAATACTTTTTTTTCACATTTTGCTTTTCTTTCAAAAGACCAAGCACCCTAAGCTCTATGAACTTGGGATCATTTGGGCATTATTTCCACCTTTTCATTCTTTTATTTTCTGATATGACCTACCTGACCAAATGACGCAGAATCCAAGGGAAAAAATCATTTGTTTATCTTTGTTTCCTCTGTGTGCCAGGTACTTCTTGGGAAACATCATTT